>JACJUY010004552.1:47629-66048 GCA_014220935.1 Platorchestia sp. MABIK | reverse complement strand
GTTGCTGAAGAGTTTTAACTCACTCCCAAAACTTTCTGCAGCAAGAACTATCACATTTTCTGAATAGTAATTAGCCCTAAAGAACGATCGAAAGCCCCGATTTAAAAATGGAGCTCCCGCAGACTTTATCCAGCGGCCGGCACCGCGAGGAGCTAGCAGGGAACACCGAACACTGACTTAAATGGCCATCAATTACCGGCTATTGTCGTTGGCGAAAGGCTTTTATTGTTCTAGTCGAATATTCGATGGCATTTAACGGCCTTAAGGCCCGATAGCTGCTGCTCTCGAGACCCACTTTTGGGCGCTGGAACGCTGCAGCGAGACGCACTTTCAGGCGCTGGAACGCTGCAGCGAGACGCACTTTTGAGTGCTGGAAAGCTGCAGCGAGACCCACTTTCGGGCGCTGAAGCAAGTAAATAATCAGAAGCAAGTAGTTAAATGAAACTAAATTAATTTTTGCATTTCTCTCAAATTCAGGTAACTGCATACCTTGCTTTCAACGTGCATTGAATTTGAATTGGTAAGTTGACGGCTATTTGAGCGCATACTTCCAGTAAGAATTTATTGAGCGTTATTTTTCTTAAGCATTCATCCTATGTTGTTTTCTCAATAACGCTGTGTATCTGAAACAACATAGGCAAATAAACTAGAGAACTTATTGGGAATATTTCTACCATCAGATGTATTATACAAGCTCTGAAATAGCCGTCTTGAAAACTATTCATAAAGCTCTTAATATTACCACCATTAAAACCACAAAATAACCTCTAAAAACTTCCATTAATAAACCCCAAAAAAATACCTAAACATTAAAATTATGAAAGCCACTAAATGTGCTCCGAATATTACCTTCAATAAAACCAGAACATAAAATCCTTGTAGAACATCATTAAAACCACTAAAAAAGCTTTGAATATTACCTACGTTCAAATCCCCAAATATGATCCGAATATTCACATCAACAAAACCATAAAGTAATGCCCTATATTAGCATCATCAAAACCCCCAAGTAAACTTTGAATATTAGCACCATTAAACCCATTAAATAGAACCCTATATTAGCATCATCAAAGCCACTAAGTAAGCTCCGAATACTAACACAATTAAAATTATTTAATTACACCCCATATCAGCATCATTAAAGCCTCTCAGTAAGCTCTGATCATCACCGCCATCAAACCCACTAAATTAAACCTTATATTAGCACAATTAAAACCTCCAAGTTAACTCCGAATATATGTAAACACCACCCAAATCACCAAATAAACCCCCACATCTGCATCATTAAAGCCTCTAAGTAAGCTCTGATCACCCCCGGCATCAAAACCACTAAATTAAACCTTATATTAGCACAATCAAAACCTCTAAGTAAGCCCCGAATATATGTAAACACCATCAAAATCACCAAATAAACCCCCATATTAGCATCATTAAAGTCTCTCAGTAAGCTCTGAGCATCACCGCCATCGAAACAAAGTTGTTGGCAGAACAAGACGACGATCGTTCACCGGCCTCCAGAACGACTCGTGTGAGGCCAGCTTGTCGGAATCAGGTCGGGATTTGTTGCACCTTTCCTGGCAAGCAACACTTGAATCATTGCCCAGCCCGGTCCCTTGCCGAGCTTCCAATCCGAGTCACAGTTTTTTCTTTTCGGTGTTCGCTGAATTAATGACAATTGGTGGAAAAATGGAGAGCAGTTAGGCTTGGCCACATCGCCGAGCTGCATCGGTCAGCCGCAATTGAAAGGAAAACGAGAGTGCGGAGACGTCCATTCGCCAGAAAAGAACACACGAAATAGGGCCAAAAACTGGATCTACATATCTATGGGAAAATGGGCTCAGTGAAAAGTGAGTCATTCATTCTAATTTTGCATTTGAAGGAGCATCAGATGAAATTGTAGCATAGTTCTCCATGCAGTGATAGACGTTACCATGTCATTTTAGACAGTTAAATTAACACAGTTAAGCGGTCAGTTAAGCCTGAAAATGTCAATAACTTCAAGTATAAATCAAAATTAAAAACTCCATTCTTCTCATACAACAGCTCAAAAAACCTGAACAGCACTGCCCATCTTACCTCATCAGTAGACAAGTTGAACAAAGAAACACCGCACGAATTAAAAAGCAAAGCTTAGCACTGCAGGGAGTCGGAATTGTTTAGGAGCAACAGCGATCTCATTAAGCAAGGATGCCGGGCTGCCTACTTAAGGACACACGCACCTATACCCTCTGAAGGCCTCACAAATCATGGGTGATGTACACCACGGTAGAAGAAACAAGGTAGGGTCAAACCAGTCTTTTTTCGTCGACTGCGTGGCAATGCTGACGTCACCGCAACGAACCAATAGCAGCGCTCATATTGCATCTAGAAACACTGCTATCCAAATCTGGCCCCACTATTGGCCTAACGACATGTCGTAATGGTGACGTCATAGATTTTGTTTGAAATGAATCCGTTCTATTGGCTAGCCGAACCAGAGGAGGTGTATCTTCCCCCATAGAAATGACCCTACCTTATTTCGTCTACCGTGGTGTACGCTTGCTCTGCTGCAGCAGTCAATTAAAGCAGCCGGAGTGGAGGGAGCTCAAGCCTGCAAGGGCTGCAAAATTTGCAAGCCGTAGCCTGGAAGACCGGCGGCCCCTACGGCTAATAAGGAGATTGTGCAGGAAATGTCGGCTGCTATGAAATGGAAGCTGAGAGCTCATAAGAGGGCATGTCTACCAGAACATAATTTTAAATCAGCGGCACTTCTTCGTTATTTTGCATCAAAAACAGGTTTCTTTGCTTGAATATTGGCGCTCTAATTGTTTACTGGGAGCCTGTTCGNAATAAAAACTCAGAGAAAATTTTCGTAGAGCTATGTAATAGCATAGTCATGAAATAAGATGGAACTACTGAGTCATAGTACCAACTTAACATGTAGAGCAAATATTTTCTTAGTGAAAATTAAGAAAAATTTCCAAATATTTAGCGATCGAGTGCTATAGTTGCACATTTCTAAGCAGCAGCCTCATTTCTAAGCGCATTTATACTTCTGGCGCTCATGAAGAGGAACACACGATTGGTTGAGAGGGCTTGGGAATTTTTAAGTATAGAAAAATAGACATCTAGATTAAATTCTTGGTCAGAAATTTATAATGGTAGGTCGCTATGTTTCCTAAATGGCGACTGCCATTTTGTCAGGCTTCAACAAAATAAACGCCCGCATCCGAGGGCTCGGAGTACATCGTTTCAAAGTCAGAGGTTCCGTCGTGGAGTTACTATCCAAAATCAGGTCATTATTCAGCAGATGAATGCGTTAATAAACATTTATTCGGTCAGTGTTTAAGTCAGCAGATGAATGCGTTAATGAACATTTATTCGGTCAGTATTTAAGTCAGCAGATGAATGCGTTAATGAACATTTATTAGGTCAGTATTTAAGTCAGCAGATGAATGCGTTAATGAACATTTATTCGGTCAGTATTTAAGTCAGCAGATGAATGCGTTAATGAACATTTATTCGGTCAGTATTTAAGTCAGTAGATGAATGCGTTAATGAACATTTATTCGGTCAGTATTTAAGTCAGTAGATGAATGCGTTAATGAACATTTATTCGGTCAGTATTTAAGTCAGCAGATGAATGCGTTAATGAACATTTATTCGGTCAGTATTTAAGTCAGCAGATGAATGCGTTAATGAACATTCACTTGCTCAGTGTTTGAGTCAGAAGATGAATGCGTTAATGAACATTTATTGAGTCAGTGTTCAAGGAACTCGCGCTGCGTACTACAGATGGCCGCTGTTTTCAGCAAATAAATTAGCAAACAGCTCCATGTTGCGATGAATTGCCCAGCGCTGCGAAATGCGCAGCTCGACGTGATGAATTGACAGAACACATCGACAGCTCCAGCAGCAAGTGAAAATTAGCACTGGCTCCCAGCTAAGTCAACAAGTCAGGTATTATAGTTGTGTGCTGAACAGCATTGTTACTCACGGAAACAAGCAACATGAGTTAAAGATACAAGTCTTACAAAATGTTACTTAGGGTCAATTCTCAACCGTGAAATATTTTGTTACCAAAAACTCCAAGACTACCAACATTTGAAAAAAAGTTCTAGAGAATAAAAACGTTGACTAGAATATGAGGCTGTACTTTCCCGTAATTTGAGGTTACAATTTAAATCTAATACGCTTCCTAATGCTAAGGTAGAAACATGAATATAAATAATTATTTACTAAACTTTGCAAGAGAATTTGTTTTTCCAGTGATAGGTTGCCCTCGTGGCTTAATTTGACCCAAGTAGATAATGCATGATGTTGACTGTAAGACATTGCGTATGTTTTTACACTGAGAGTATCTTATTTGCAGCCCATTTTTACTGCAAATGTAAAATGAAAGAAGAAATTAAAAGTATTCTAATGAAACAATTCTAGACTCAGTTCATCGTCAGTTAAAATTTCTTATGAAAAAAAAATGAAAAATTTATCAAGTTGAGTTGCTGGTATTCAAAGTGGGGTCGAAAAACATGTATCTATGTAGTATAAAAAGACTAGGTAAGTCACTCTTTCAGGTACTACACAATGAAATGAATTTACACTAAAACAGAATAAAGTGAGAAACACAGCTTACGATTAGAAAAGTTTCTTTCAGATGCTTCTAAAATTCTTCATTGCTACAACCTTCGCTTGTTGTAAACATTTCCATGTTTCACGTGCAACAACGCACATGCTTGTAAATGAATGTTCCAAATTCCATGAAACATTTCAAGACATTCAAACTAAAGAGTAACTAATGGTAAAGAACATTATAAGAGGCACGGGGTAGACAAGTTAATTTGCGATACGTTGGCAAATTATATGAATAAAAAAGTTAACATAGAGCTCATTGATGAACACATGGAAAAAATATTGACGAAGACCGTCAATATACGAGGCACTTTAATCCCCAGCAGCTGAATCGGATATGTGTTTGTTTCAGAACGTTAGTAAACAGGCAACACATATTAAGGCAACTCTATGTCGATCGATTCAATGCAAGAATAAAACCCAAAAAGCCCTTATAAAGATCGGTTCGATTCAATTAAACTCAAAAGCTAGGAAGACATAAAAAAAGAATACTCGTTCGGTTCTACACACCAGTAAACCAACACCGGCCCAATGAAGCAAAAACCATCAAAAAACAGAAGCAGCTACTGCATACGTACTTCAGCAGAAAGAAATAAACCTGAGAGCTCAAGTTTTTTAAAAGAACGGTTTCTTACGGGAGCAGCTAAAGCGTGGCACCCTAGAAAGAGGGGCTGTGTTCTGAGAGCAGCCTTTGTTAGGGCCTTAAAGGTGACATTGCGAGCACTTGGAGCATTTACTTGCCTCGTTACCATTGTTATGCAAAGTGTTGATTCGTAAACAGCATTATCAAGGCCGGGGAGGAGGCGGGGGCCGCCATTGTAAGACGGTTTCTTCAGCAGCGGAGTTACATTAACGGCCTAGCACACGAGGCACATCACAGGCTCCATATTCGCGACGCTCATTTGCTCATGGCCGAGCTTACGTGGCCTTCCGGCGCACCTAATTCTCACCGTATTTCACGTGAAAAAGCGTGAAAAATATGAAGTAATCATTTAAATCTCTCTTAAACTCATATTCAACCTACGCGGCCTTCCGGCGCACCAAATTCTCACAGTATTTAACGTGAAAGAGCGCGAAAAATATAATAAGAACTCATTCAAATCTTTCTTAAACTCTTATACTTAAACGATTTAAACAATTTATTTACCACAACTTAAACAGCAGTTGATAGTTTACTAAGTCCAGTACAATGGGCACATTCGAGTATAGCGACCTGTGGGCCCGAATAAGTTCAACCCCTTCTGGGGCATCCCATCATCAACGCAGGGTACATTATTTATGTATTATTTGTATCTATGGCATCAAAGAAATAGGTGTTTTGCTCTGGTAGTGAGCATGTATTAAATGAACGGAGCCATCGAGTGACGACACGCTTTAACACGTTGCTTGCAATACAACCCACCGGTGGGTCGTGCTTCAGTTTTTCCTGTTGCGGAACGACCCATCGATGGGGCGTTTGAAAAATTTTACAAATCTTGCAAAATTGATGGTACTTACTTTACCCATTTGAATTTTATGATGTTGGTGATAATTTCTTACTTTAAATTTGAGTTGGATATTGAACTTCAGTTTAAGCCATCACAGTCAACTTGTTAAGTTCTGAAGCTAAGCTTGGGAAAAAAGCGCGGCAGCACATTTCAGCACCACGGCACGGAGATGTCGACTCAAAAGGAAATGAAGGAGCGGCAGCGGCGCTGCTAAGAGAGTCCCTCAATTTCCAAGAAAAGAAAGCCCAAGAAAAGTGGCGTTTTTAAAGGAAAGTGCAATGTAATAGCAAGGCAGGCACCGTTTGGAGACGCCAGCGCGAGGTAATGCCGCAAAAAAGCTGGCCATGAATAAAGCGAAGGCCTTAAACTGACGCTTCGATGTCCGCCTTTCGCCTCACTGATGCCAGTCACAACGTCATCTGGCATCGCTAACTGGCGCATCACTGATGCTTGTTGTGTCAATGTTCAAATAACTAAGAGCGGACGGTAATTCCATGGGGAGAATTTTCTGAAAAGAGACTCAAAAATACCCGTATTTTATGCAGAAAACTAATAACTGCTTGTCGGTCAAATGCGAGAATAAATTTCTCTTTATGTTCAATTAAAAATTTAAAGACTGGAAACGAACGTATAGAAAATAACGAATGAAATCTTTCAGGACGCGACTGCAAAAGTCTGAGTACTTCAAAGAAGCGTAACGCTCGGTTGCTTTCTCCCATTCACTGACGTAATCAACTTAGAAAATATTTCATGAAATTGAAAGGGACGTTTTAAACGGTACATTTCTGCTTCGCCTGAAATAAATTGACAGAAAATAAGGTTGTACGTAAGACACCAAAATGTATAGTTCACGTATTAAATTTTTTGCCGCGCTACGAGAGGGCAGGCGGAAGAAAAAAGCAAAATCAATGATGGATATTTGGAAACTAAACGCAATAATCCGTCTGCCACCCAAGTGTGAGCACAGGCTCGAGTACAAAGAAACACAGAAGTGAAATTCATATTTGAATCGACACAAAAATATTTCCAACACTGCGGCCACTCCCGGCACAAAACTATGTAATAAAAAATAATAGAGAGAGACCTAACAAATTCTATATTGTCTCAAAACTATTAACCAGCAGATTATTATATTCTATTCTCTGCCTTAAGTCTAGGCAGAATCACGAGAGTATTGACCTCGTCACGGTACCATTGTAATTTCAGAATAAAAATGACAAACTTAGTTCATCTCGATATGCTTATGACAGGAATTTGTTAGCATATTCTCCTGAAAAAATGACCCCAGATGCATAGAACTTATAATGAAAGATCAATTCCGTATAATTTCATGAATCGATATCTGCATGATGAATGTGATTGTGACCCGTCATTTATGAACGATCACTACAAATTTATTATTGTATATCAGGGACTAAACTCAACTCAACTTTGCGTGAGAGTCAAATTTAAATAAATAGGCTAAATTTTTTCATGTCTCTTTGGGTTCGAACACTTCGTTGCTTTACGTAGCTCACAATTAAGTAGCTCACAATCAAGTAGCTCACAATCAAGCAACTCACAATCAAGTAGCTCACAATCAAGTGGCTAATTATCAAGTTGCTCACAATCAAGTAGCTCACAATCAAGTAACTCACAATCAAGTAACTCACAATCAAGTAGCTCACAATCAAGTTGCTCACAATCAAGTTGCTCACAATCAAGTTGCTCACAATCAAGCAGCTCACAATGAAGTGGCTCACAATCAAGTAGCTCACAATCAAGTAGCTCACAATCAAGTAGCTCACAATCAAGTAGCTCACAATCAAGTTGCTCACAATCAAGTAGCTCCCAATCAAGTAGCTCACAATCAAGTAGCTCACAATCAAGTAGCTCCCAATCAAGTAGCTCACAATCAAGTAGCTCACAATCAAGTAGCTCACATTTGCCAAGCCGTAGCAGTTGTAGAGACGGACGTAGAGATTGAAGTGCAGAGCATCAAGAGTTATTTTACTTAAATTAATGGAGTCAAATAGATGTCTTCAAGCAATAAAAGCGGAACAAGTCAAAGTTACAAGTTTCATTTTGTGTAAATTCGATAAACAAGCGTGACTAGAATCAAACGAGCACTAGGTATAAGTGTGGCATCGATATTAAAGCCAAAGAAATATTGGAAGGATTTTGATTTCGGAAAGTCTCCATTGTCCCGTATTGTAAAACATCGCCTGGTAAACACCACTAGTAAAGTTCTGCTTAACGCGAAACATGGCACAAGGGGGATGTAGATACAAGCAAGATTAGATGCAGAAGCATTTGAGAGCAAACGTAAATTTCAGCAAATACTACGATCGGATACGAGATCATTTCCTTGCGGAGATACGGAGTACATTCAGTTTTAGAACAATGAAACACTTGAAACATTCGGGACAACAATAACACTTGTTCTTCAATTCGAAAAGACAATATAAAAAAAATCAGCACATCCGTCCACCGAAACACCATTAGAACAGAGAAGTTTAATTCACCTTTAAAGTGTTGTTCATTCCCTCATAAAATAAACACTGGAACGTGTGTTTATGCGTTCTATAGGAATAAAGCAGCGCTCGAAACATTCACGACTACAATAACACTTTGTTCTTCAATTCGCAATGGCGAAATTAGCCAGTTGATGCATCCGGCGGTCCAAGTCAGGCAGAGCGCACTGCCAGGGCCCGGCAGCACGCACGGAAGGCGACGTCTAAGAAAAGGAGATGGACTTGGTATGCTGAGGTCGGCCTGCGGTCTCGAGCGGCGCATCAATCGTCCCGCCATGTTTGATGCAACGTAAATTGATATCAACTGTTCTGGCTTATTTGCCGGGCATACAAAAGAGGCGGCGACAGAGGACGTTTTTCCGGCCGGATGGTCTGTGAGAGTACCACGGGCTGAACTTGGCATACACAAGCACCCTGAGGGCTCGCCCTGCATGTTCGAGAGGCTCACGAAAACTCTAAATGTAGCTCGGAAACGGGGCTTGAAAACATTTGTTATTGGTGAATTTGTCAAAGGCATCAAGGCTTACAAACATATTATTAGAGTATTTGTCAAAGGCATCACAGCTTACAAACATATAATTAGAATTTTGTCAAAGGCATCAGGGCTTCCAAACATTTATTATTTATGTATTTGTCAAAGCCATTTAAATTTTCCATTCGTTTTATTTTTTGATCAAATCTGAGGAGTCATTTATTTTGTAATCTGTGATGCTCTGATGAGCGTCGTCTCTAAAAGCGCCTTAATGATGTAGTATATTAGGATTATTTTCAAGTAAACCTGCAGCGGGCCGTATTGATGCTACGCATCCCTCACGTGCTTAGAATACTCACTCCCATTAGTGCCATGGAACACATAAACACTTTCCAGTGTTTATTTTACGTGGGAATAAATAGCACTTCAAAGAATGGATTATTCTTCTTAGTTGTTATGATGCTTCGGTGAGTCGCATGTGCTAATTTCCCACGGCCTAGTTTGAAAGCCCAATCTGTGTATGTTCGCGAGTTATCATAATAGAAAGTTCTAGTGTAAAGGGAATATTTTCATACGTCTACTAACTCATGTTAAAATCACCTAAAGCTAAATAAATACGAATCACTACGAATTTGTTATTCGCTATTCTCATTACCAAGTTTTACTGATTATTTACTTTGCTGATAATTACCTAATGTTCAAATCGTTCGTTGCTTAAATAGAGCTATAATTTAACGATCTGTAATTTTTGCAATGTATTTAATTGCGGTATCATTGTTTGGTAAGACGGTGATTAGTGAATTGAATAACTGAGATCAGAGGAAATAATGTTTCAGTCGGCCACGAATTCTTCAGAGTGAAAATATTGCTAAGACCTACTTAGAATGTTAAACGTTCTCAATCTCAAAAAAAATTTCTGGCACTTGCTGAAAATCAGTTAGCTTATTTAAAAAAAAAAGATGCTCAAATTAGTTCCGCACATTGCACAAATTTTAAAAATGAAACTAAAGTTACAAACCCTTAAGGAAACCAATTCAACATCAAACGAACAACAATCTGCGCTAACCAAATTAACCAAGAGGGCAATATAGCCGCTGTGTTTCACTTAAGCAAGCAATACAAGCGAGTTACTGAATAACAGCAGCTCGCTTAGCAACCATGAGAACAGACGAGGCTGGAGATACTGCCAAGAATTTCTTTCAGAGAGCGGATTCCGAGCAAAGCCCGGCCAAGTATTTCGGAACCGAGCGTCTCGTTACTCGGAAAAACTGAGCCACAGATGATAATCGCGGGTCTCTTCAAAAAGCAGGCCATGTTTAAATGGAACGCCCAGGCGGCCTCTGCTGGCCCTCTGCTCTGAAGCAACGGCCTCTTCAACAAAGTTTTCTGACAACTTCCAGTGATAAATCTTCATTGCTCAAGATTTTAGCGCTATGATTCCACTTGTGAAAAGAAAACAACTATTAGATTACTGCTCTGTTGTTTAGAAGGAAATTTAGAAAAGGATTTTTGTAGTAAGGAGCTCTAAGAGATGGAATAAACTGTTAAGCTTGTTTGCTGCTATGCTCTCGAGCGGCAGTTGTGTGAAAAAATGCCAGCTTCATAAAAGCATCTCCCATCGCATGTATCTTGAAAGGATGATATTAATGCCTGGCAAATTTCATGAGCAATGTGAGTTTCAGAAAGGGCGATAAGAAGATATTAAGGCNGCTAGTACGCTTTAATGAATCTGTTGTTAGAAGTCAGACCTTCTAATTCTGCTTCGATCCCTCGAATTGCCTTTGTTAGCCCGAAGAGCTTGGCCGATTTGAGTTGAGATAGCAGAGAAGAACTCGAAAAAGAGAAAACTGACAGTTTCTTTAAGCAATAAATTATTTCTTTGACGAAGAGCATTTTCTGACATAGAGAAGTGCGCTGGGCAACGTTAAGTAGTCATTACGAGAGGAAGTGCCCCAAAAACATTCCAACTCATTATCAAAGTGACATAGCAAATATCGTTTAAAATTATCTTTGCACTAGTGTACATAGTCCCTCAAAAATGATGGGATTCATTACTTCCCTTGAAAAAATTTTCCAGGTGCGAATAACAAACAAATATATCCACCCTAATAGTACCCGTGATGAAAATATTCTTGTAATTTTGCACTGGTGAAACTCGAATCCCAGATACGGTCATTAAGCATCCTTATGAGCGTCACAGAGAGGCGGAAGAAGCGGACATCAAGCAAATGAATAATTACACCAAAGGTATTATTAGGTAAGTAGTTTGAATACCTTCAGAAAGATCTTAGTGCTCTCAAGTGTTGAGTTGCTGCTCATGCGACGACGAACTGAGTTCTATCACGACCGCGCGGCAGTTGTCTGCGCTCTACGAGGATATGAACTTGTCGAATTCGTTTCCAATACCCTTCAAGCAGGAATAATTTGTGGTGATCCGCCTTTTGTTGTCGGGATATGAGACAGGTATTGAAGTTCAGAGGAGACCTTCACCATCCAAAGACACAATAATGGGTGAGTAACCTGATGGGTGTGAGAATAGTCCGGTGTGAAATTAGAGAGTAAGGTGATGGGTGTGAGAGTAGTCTGGTGTGAGAGCAGAGAGTAACCTGATGGGTGTGAGAGTAGTCTGGTGTGAGAGTAGAGAGTAACCTGATGAGTGTGAGAGTAGTCTGGTGTGAGGGTAGAGAGTAACCTGATGGGTGTGAGTGTATGTACCTTAATGTACCTTAATTAAGGTACATTAACTGATTTATTTAATTTATTTAATTACGGTACATTTATCACGTGAGCCATATATAGTGGGTGGGGCAGTTCAGGATGAATGAATAGCCAAAAACGCTTCAAAATTAAAATCTGAGACGTCAATACAAAAACCACTCACAAGGATAATGTCATCGAAGACACCGATGTTTCAGACAGACGTTAGGGATGCTAAAACGACACACGAATAAATACTTCTCAGACCTGGGCTCCGTAAATTTTGTTCCAAATCAAAATAAAAGGAATGAATCTAAGGTCAAATGATTACGTGCGCCAATAAATATGAAATTTGCATTTACCTGCGCTTGTGATTTTATTTCTCTTTGTTTCTCGTTTCTCCCAAAGGTATTATGTCAGCCTGACATTTCAAATTGACGGGCATAACTTTAAATTTACTGTTAATATTTTCAACACGGAGAAGCGACTAAATCCATTCAAAGCAGAATACATAATCCCCACCACGCGCACATGATCACAGAAAGTTTCTCGGGGCGTCTCTTCCCTGGCGCTGCATTTTGTCTCGCCAGAAAAATGCGATATTCTTCGGAGGATTCTGGACGTTTTTGTCACGATAAATAGCGCTTTTCTACAGTAAATCCCTCAGCTTAGCCGGGTCCTCGAAGCGGATTTTCAGGCGTGTATCCTCGTATATTTTTGTATGAATCAGCGACTGCAAGACGCTCAGCACAGAGTCTTGGTCAAGACACCAAATGAGGTCCTTTNCTCTTCCCTGGCGCTGCATTTTGTCTCGCCAGAAAAATGCGATATTCTTCGGAGGATTCTGGACGTTTTTGTCACGATAAATAGCGCTTTTCTACAGTAAATCCCTTAGCTCAGCCGGGTCCTCGAAGCGGATTTTCAGGCGTGTATCCTCGTATATTTTTGTATGAATCAGCGACTGCAAGACGCTCAGCACAGAGTCTTCGTCAAGACACCAAATGAGGTCCTTTATGCTTCAAGGATGGTTTTATTATCTCACTAAAGCTGCTTAGCTGAGCATCTGCTCTGTATTCCTGCTAAAATAATCCCTGCTACGCTCCAAGCTTAGTCAGATTTACGACCAGTATGACGGCTTCAGGTAAGCGTGTGATCTACATTTAAAACATTCAACCCGCGTGTTACGTAATTCAATCCTTCACATTACATTTAAAACCTCACGGTATTTAATTTATTTTTGTGAGAATCATTGCTGCTTAACGCAATAAAGTGGGTATTAACAATCGTTAGCTCTATTTTCGAAAGTTATGCTCATTTTTATGCTAACAGAAAAATTTCATCGAGGTAAAATGCAGTAGAAGCAATGCATGACAGAACATGAAATCGAAAGCCTTCATCTTTTGACAATGAATTAAACAGGTTGAAAACGTTTTCATTCGAGCGAAATGAAATTAAAACATGGAGAAATTGTGGCTTCAAAGAATTTTAGCCCTTTTATGAGTTATTATCGATGTGCATTTTTTTATATTATTTATTTTTATTATATAAAATATTTATTGATCATTTGTTTTGAGCAATGCTATTTATGTGTTATTATTTACGGTTCACAAAATTGTCCATGAGCATTTCTAAGTGCCTAGAAAACTGAAAGGAACTTGCCTTCTCAGATGTTCATATTTGATGAATTTCTGGATACAAGCAATTCGACATTACCGAGATGTTTCCAACATGTCAATTAGTCTACGGAAATACAAACCACTATTTAACTATCTTCATCATAAATTTCTATTCGTACAAACTGGAAGTTTTCGATACTTTCCGTTTGAAAGATGGAGACAAAATTTTGAACAAATGTTTCACTACATCCTCTGTCAGTTCCTATCGTAGGCTTATAGGCTTCAAAA
This sequence comes from Platorchestia sp. MABIK, assembly GCA_014220935.1. Classification (NCBI taxonomy): domain Eukaryota; kingdom Metazoa; phylum Arthropoda; class Malacostraca; order Amphipoda; family Talitridae; genus Platorchestia; species Platorchestia sp. MABIK. Next base: position 52,367 of record JACJUY010004552.1, on the reverse strand, counting down.
AGTGTTTTTTCAACCCGTACAATCCCCTATAGGAAAGATGAACTAGCATTTAACTATCTATACTCCTAATTTTTGCCCCACATATATGTTCTTTAGGCGAAGACTTCATATACATGTGTTATTCTGTATAAAAACAAGTAATTGAAAAATGATTAAAATGAGAATGTTGTTCACATACATATTACCATTCAGGGATTATTTTCGTTTGATCAAAAACTCTACGGAAATATAAACCAGCATTTAACTATCTCCCCAGTGTGTCGGTAGGTCACAAAAAAATATGTTGGCTCTAGGACCGAGCAGAAGGACTCGGCAGGACCAGGAACAAGTGTGCGCTAACAAGTAAGACACACTAAATAAAAAGCGTACAAGTTTAGCATAAGCAGGAGAACCGATCCCTCGGCCGGAGAAGACTCAAGGCGCATGGCTGTTTTCAATGGGGACAAAGGCTTAAAAAAAATAGCGATGCAATATCTGAGGATATTTGAAGTGTGAAAAAACGCTATACGGGTATTGAAGTTCATCTGAAAAAAATTCATGCTTTGGAAAAGAAATCCCTAACTGATCATTTATGAACTCATAATTGAAATGGTCTTGAAATTATTTATTTTAATTTCTAGTTAAAGCTTTAGTTTAAGATATTTCAAGTAAACTTAACGTAGGTAACTATGAATGCAAGAGAAAAAAGTCCCACCAAATACTGTTTTGGTGAGGACCTGTGCGAAACCATTTCAGATCGTTGAAATATTCGAAGATAGATTTTGACTGTAAACAAGTTTCCAAACAAGTTTCGTTACAAAACATTTCATTCGCATCCAAAATTTAGAAATATTTACTGGAATATAAGAAATGAGGAATAGGAAATGTGGGAAGAATTAAAAAGTAAGAATATACAAGTCAAATGAATGGTAAGAGAGAAGGTTATTATGAGACACCACATTTAACGATCACTGACGCCGATGCGTACACCGGAAATATGCCTCCAAATAGAATTTAAATTGTCGCCGAGAGGCACAGACAAGATTGTAATTCTTTTTAAAATTTATTTGCTCGACGATAAACATTTTTCATCATCAAGTAAAAAGCTAAAATTATCCACACTACTGAATGAATATTAGCTTACTAAATAAATATACAAAACAAAATACTCAAAACTGGAGTATGAACACAAGAAATGCAGTACACATTTTGAGCTTAAACTCTAAAATAAACGCCCCCAAGTACGTACCTTCACTTATCAACCAGAGTCACAGATGTCGAAATTTCTAACAGTTCCCAATCATGACCTGTAGTATTTTGAGGTTCATGTCATTAAATAACTGAACCTGGGGATATTTTAGAATCAAACCCCCTGGTGATATATTAAAATCAAACTTCCAGGCCATGAAGTACTGAAAGCCAAGACCAAAAAGTGATACAACTTTTGGCAGCCTCTCGAGGCGGTCTCCGGGGAAGCTTATTGGTGGCAACTGTCCCCAAGTTTTTGTTATCCGTCAAGACTGCGACACAAACTTCCCGCAAATTAAAGCTCGAATAACTGAGCAAAGCCACTCCTCATCTACAGGAAACGGGGCTTGGCCTCGCAGGAATTCAAATATAAAGCAACTAATGCCATTGATTCGCAAATATACGGTGACTGGGGCTATTGATTCGCAAATATACAGTGACTGAGGCTATTGATTCGCAAATATACAGTGACTGAGGCTATTGATTCGCAAATATACAGTGACTGAGGCTATTGATTCGCAAATATACAGTGACTGAGGCTATTGATTCGCAAATATACAGTGACTAATGCTATTGATTCGCAAAAATACAATACCGTGAAGTTGACATCTATGGTTGATTTTCTGAAATGATGTTTCGAACTGGTGAATTTAATGCACAAAATTTACGTCGCTGAATCATGAATAGCGAGGAAAATATCATGCCAGTTTCATGCACAAATTTCTGAGAAATAATACGAAAAATAACGAACTTAAACGAGCAATTTCAGTTGAGCATATATGAGACATAAACTTAAGATTAAAAAAGTTAATTATGAACAAGTTATAACTTTACATTGAGTTCGAACGACGAGCTATCAAGAAAAAAATTACAAGCAGAAGTACAATGCAAAACATTGACTGTATCATCAGAATGATTCGAAGTTCTGCGAAGGTTTAGATCGAACAGTTGCTTTACATTCAACTGCTGTTACAAGCAAGAGACATGTTTCAAAATGTACTCCAGACATGTTCTTCAATAAAATCAATGCGAAAGCTGCCTACAATAAGCATTTACTCACGTTCATGATGACAACAATGCATGCACTGAACGGTTTATTATTAGATTAGATCTAGTAATAAAATGCCAATCACGACTGTGACCAACTTCTCCTTGGGGCAAAACGGTTTAAATCCGGTAGATTTTACCCTCTATGCTTACGAATGTTACGAAAGGACGAACATGACGGCCTGTTTCATGCCACAGGTGAGAGTATGGCGGACGATGCATGAGGTATGAGGTATGAGGCATGAGGTATGAGGTATAGGGATGAGTCAATACGCACCCCGCCGAGCAGAGAATGCCAGAGAAACCAAGCAAAGGCATCCTGTCACCAGGAGCATACCTGATGGGAAGACACACAAATATTAGACTAGCCTCAAATGGTCACCAAACGTTCTCAGATTTATGATGTATTTATAAAAAATGTCTCACAAGCGAGGCATAACCTTAACTGTCGCAAGCATTCTTACGAAAGGAGCATACCTGAGAAGGAGAAACACTCAAATCGGTAAACATTTATCTGCCTTGAATTTGAGATACATTTATAAAAACCGTATTTCCCTAAAAAGATATCTAGCGCCACCGCTGGGAAAACAAGTGTTTGATGTGAAGCGGATCATCACACTGCAACATTGCAGTAGAAATCTTAGCTCAACAATAATTGAGGGTAACGTGCCAGACGCACAACTAACAACACAACAGACAAGAATGGCTTGTAAATGAACGTGACTTAGCTGATTTTCGTATAGGTTTGTAAGCACAAATGAAAATGACAAATGTTCATAATTTTTTCTCGCTTTTTTTGGGGCGCAGGTCTAATAAGCGAATCGTATTTTTACCGACGTTCCCATAATTTAATTAGAAACTTGGTGTGATGCGTTCATTTTCTTTAGGAAGAAATTAATAAAATTTACTCGACTCAGTTGCTTACTGCAATCCGATGTGAAATTGAAGAAATTAAGTGAAATCACCAACGAGGGAATTTACTTAGAGAATTTTTAGAAGCTCACGAGAATTTATTCTCACGCGAAAACTGCAACTCATGCTCGCATCAAACACGGTGTAAATGAAAAATTTTCGACAAAATTTGCATATAAATATTGAAAAGTGCTTTTTAATCTTTTTCAATAACCTCAAAATTATGCATACTTGTTTTACGACATCTAGCTGAAAATGTATTTTTCTCCCATTTTTGTCACTGTCAAACAGAAGTCAGTCTTCATAACCTTAACTATTCTTCCATGTGGGGTATCCAAATGTTCACCCAATGTCAGCGAATGGTATCATAAACTTATCCAAGCGATAAACTTTCGCTCTCGAAACAATCGTCGCTGAGCTGTATTATCTTTACCTAATAAATCCGACAAAATTCGATCGAAATTGTACGGCTGATGGAACATAAGGCTAGGTGTAGTCATTACCTACTCAAATATTCTGCAGGGCTCACTTTTCTAAACTTGTAGCCAGAGCTACAGCTCCCGTCATGAAAGCGAGCAGTGAACTCGAAAAGAAGTTCTTCACAAGTCAAACAATCATGGAAGTCGCAAATTTTCTTGTGAAAGCAACACTGCAATCTTTCAAAAAGGTAGGCCTAGAGGCCTCCAGTGAGTGGCTGCAAAGTGATGCGAGGGCGTAGCGCAGAGCAGCCCTAAAAAGGCCCATATCAATATTCTAACACGGTCAGCAGGAGACTTGAATTCCAATGGACCAGATCACTCTGAAGCATCGAGGAGAGCCTCGATGAGTCCCGGAATATTTACCATGGCATGCTGAATCTTGCGCGGCTTTGAAGCAAGCTCGTAGTTCCCCCACCGTGTGTCTGCCTGAAATAACATGGAAACTGAAAGCTGCAGTAGAGAGGGCTTTGAAATATTCGAGAAGTACGAATGTCCATAACTATGCATGGGTGTTAACTGCGAGGGGCTTAAAATATTCGAGATGTACAAGTGCTTTAGAGTTTTCAAGATGCATTCATGGAAACGTGTCTTAAATCGTGAATGGGTGTCTAAAATTATTTAGATGCATGAGTAACGCGTAACAGGAAAAAAATGAGTAACAAGGAAAACAAGGTGAAATTCAGTTTTGTCTGCAGTAAGCATCCGCCACCAGCGAACTGTAGGCAACATCTCTGAACAAATTTCATGATTGAGAGCTGTGAAGCTCGCCCGGCGTCGGAAATTCTTGAAGTGAATTTACTTATCTTGAGAGGCAGCGAAAGAACCCGGGCCCAGGAAACGGCAGTCGTTTCGTCAGCGCGAGGATATAGCGAACTGAAATGATCCGCTCTTCGGTGCGCAGATGCTGGTAACTGATACTCGAGGAGTGGTGGAGGAGTGGTTGAGGAGTGGTGGAGGAGTGGTGGAGGGGTAGTGGAGGAGTTGTGGAGGAGTTGTGGAGGAGTAGTGGAGGAGTGGTGGAGGAGTGGATGAGTGGTGCAGGAGTGGTGGAGGTGTGGTGGAGGAGCGGTGGA
>JACJUY010004552.1:19073-30051 GCA_014220935.1 Platorchestia sp. MABIK | reverse complement strand
TACATCAGTGTCTCGACGCCTGCACAACCTATTATACGCACCTCCTAGTCATCTGTTCATTATGGGCGTCATGCTTCACACAAGGTACTTTTTAAAACTTGACTCGCGCTAAAACGGGAAAGTTTTCAAGTTTGGCTCAGTTTCTAGCCTCAGGTACTTGCTTTTTTATACTTTTGACACGAGGTATGTAGTTTAGTTCGGATATATGTTATTATGAATCTAGAGAAATTTCCATTTCTATTCTTTGGTTGAAAAATTTTGTCGAAGAATAAACTGGTATAGGAAGACAAACGCTTAGTTATGCCTCACATAGTTGTCGCGGAGCCGTACTTGGATTTTGAATACTTTTAACTATAAACGCCAATAATAACTTAGGTAACAAAGTTTCATCTTTTTTTCTTACCTACCGCGATGTGTAAGTGTGCTAGGCTCCGTACGGCTCGAGGCGACCTTACGTAATCCGTCTGGGATATCGGATCTAAGCCCCTTCTCGCCCTTTGTTTAGTGCATGATATGTGACAAAAAGGGTCCTTTCTGATCCCTATTTTGTGAAATTTCACTCTCCCAAAGCTAACAGTACACGAAGAACATAGTAGCCGTTGTTTGATTTAAATCCGATTCCCTTCGTGTGAAAAGGAGTAGCCTCGTAGATCACTAGTTATCTTTCAACTTTACTGTGGACTGTAGTGCACTTCGCATGTTGCAGAAATCCGCAGTTCACTCTGCGTGTTGCAGAAAATCGCAGTTCACTCCGCGTGTTGTAGAAAACCGCGGTTCACTCCGCGTGTTGTAGAAAACCGCAGTTCACTACGCGTGTTGCAAATTTCGAAGCGCCCGGAAACTCGAGTTCCGTGAAATTTTCGGTAAATTTGTGATATACTATGCATTGAATGCGTTCCTGTTGATCATACTATGTGCATAATGTGTATAATGTGTTCCTGATTATCAAACGCGAGACCAATTGTTCTAATTGGATAAGATGGGTCAGTGATCTCACATAGAGGGTAGGTCGTCTGCTGCAGGCGGAACTGATGACTATAGATGCAGGCGGCGGTCTAAGCAGCAGTCTAAGACTCGTTTATTTATTTCCATTTAATTTAGGCGTATTTTTATTTTTCGTCATTCAGCCTGAATGTAGTATTTGGAGTTTTATTTGATTCTTGCTTCTTACACTTATATTAAAATGATTTTTCATTTCAAAATCTTGTGCACCTCTTCCTCAGGGAGACCCAACTAGTGTATCTATGGGAATTGGCATTCCCAGGGGAAAATGTGAGGGCCCCAGCTGATAGTTAGGTAGGCCTTCTTTTTGTTGAAATCAATTTTTTTTGTTTTGTGAAGGAACATCTTTTTTCGGTTCACTGCCGTCCTTTTTTCAGCACCTATTACTTTCTTCTTCGACTTTGATCTTGCTTCATAATCTTCTTTCTCAACTTACTGTATCTATGCCCTTTCAGCATAGATTCCACGTTCCCTTAACTCCATACTAAATGGTGCCTTCCTCCTTCCTCTCTTTGGATCGCCTTTGTGGCGGATATGGAGGCTTAAACTAACTAATAATCTAATAATCTAGTCTAGTGCATATCAGTGAAGTTAAGAGAATGGTGATGACATAAATATCGTGGAAATTATCAGATATTTCTAGTTTCAAATATGCAGTATGGTTGGCAAGGGCTTGCCTTGTTACTATCATTACGCATTTCATTGATGCAGTTTACCTGATTAACTAAGCGTTCATTGACAGCAATTTGAAGGCACATTCCGCCAATTCGCTGTTCAGGGCTTGTCTGTAGGACCGCTTCTCCTGAGCGAACACAAAAACTTTCTGGAAGCTTCCATGCTGCGCCCGACGCCCCCCTGTCTCGCATGTGGACTGCGCACCCTCTTGCTTTTTGCTGTTTCTTACTCCCCCAATTCCAACGGAATTTTCCTCCAGTCTTAAATGGAATATTTCCCTCAGTGTTACCGCTGCAATGGGAAGACCCTTATTCTGGTCCAGAAACTTACATATATGTACAGCAGCTAGTTCGAGAAGTACATTATTATCACACTCTTTTGTTTTGAAGATCCTACAGCAAAAGCTGTTCAAATTTTCAGGCGCATTCTGATTTTTAGAGACGGAAGCCCACGGAGGTAAGTTCTCGGGAACTTGCCTCTTACAAATTGTGTGGTCACCGTGGCCGAGTGGTTGAAAGCGCGCTCCCTTCACGGAAAGGTGTTGGCAGTTCGAATCCTGGCAGTGCCGCCTGGTGATTCTCCCCGTTGGGAAAAGGGAGGACTCGGCCACAATTCCCCTCTTTACCCAGGTGTCGGAAATGCGCACCAGCTTGACCGGGAGTAACCGTCACTGCATCCTGGTGTTAGTTATAAGGCATTTGAAAAACCATTGTACAAGATGATACGTACCAGGCTTGATTGGAATAAAACATCCTTTCTCTCTCGATGAGGACACCGATTCACATGCCCTCATCTCTCGCGGTTGCTACACTTGCCTCAACTTGAGCATCACGTTTCCCTCCCTCAGGAATGTGTGGGGTTTTACTTCCGTCTGGGTTGTGTGTGGAATTGATCTGCGTTCAGTTGAGCAAGGAGATGGTATCTGAACTTATTATTTTAGGACTGTCTTGCAGTTTTCAACTTTTATGTGAAATAACTAAATGACATCCATCATTTGGTGTTTTGGGAAAACTTTTCTGCTCAAATTCTCCACTAGTTAAACTAGCATCATCATGCCACTGCACCCTCACAAAACAGCGGGAACGATGGTTAATGTGACACCGCATTCAACAATGCAAGTCGTTCTTTGAACGACTTGCTTGGTGTCAAATGTTCTGGATAAGCGTAACACTCATTTTCAGTATGAGGTTATTATGGTCAACAAATTGCTCTAGTTCGTAAGGGAGATAGATTCTACACTCTTACATTATCGATGCATGGAAACTCGAAAAACTCACCGTGTCATTGTGGTTCTCAAGTCCTAGAGAAAATGTGTGGGAGTTTATTTAGATTAGCTGTGAGTGAAAGCGTTGTCACGCGGGGTTGCATTTGGGCAGGTGGGCGGGCAGGCGGGCAGGCTGGCAGGCGGGGACGCCCGCCCGCTGCTCCTCAGGAAGTGAGACGAGGAAGCTGCCGCACCTGTGCGGGCTCGCTCCTTATATGAACCCTTCTAAAGGCCGTCAGATCAACGGAAACTGGGTTTATTCTCCTGGTCCCTCCGTGACAACGTCCGTACAAGTGATGGCTTCCAATGATTTCTTCAGTTGGCTGAAAGCCGACGGTTGCGTCGAAAGAAAAAATAAGCCTTTATATTTTCACGACAGAAAATCCTTGATTATAGCGCGTTTATTTTCCTGAGTACTTCCTCCTTATTAATAAAACGTATGTATCGCGACACTTGCTTTAAACTTGAGGTATCAGCATGATTTCTGCGTAAAAAAATCATTTCGCTGACGTAAGACATATTTTTTTTCATTCGCTCTCCAACTACGGCCCTTGCGCATGCAGCAAAGTTCCCAGAACTTTCCCACTCGACTAATGGTGCTCACGTGGGAGGAGTGTCGCGTTGTTCAGTTATTCAGCTTTTTGCCTTACGTTTTCGTTGCACTTGATGGCCTTGTTACTTCGATCGTTCTTAAATGGTCCTTGAGCTTTTTCACTCTTCTTGGAACTTTGCACCATTTGAGATGCAGTCGAAATCTGGCGCAATGTTTCGGAGTTTGCTTTGTCATTGTCCCTTTGTTTCCCTTGCAGTTCACCAGCTTAGTCCCGGTGTTTATTTATTGTAATGGTTGTCTCATTGTGCAAAAAAGTCTTTTTTCATAAGTCGCCAAAATATTCCAGTTGTGGAGATTTGTCAATTATAGCAGCCGCCATCGTGAAGTCTTACTTTGGTTGGGCAACGGCTGTGTTGTTCATGCTTCTTTGTCAAGTGCCTTGTCTGATGTTGAGGGATGTATCATACATATCAACTTATTGCTCTTTCTAATGTAGCGTGGTATTTCTTCAAAAACTTCTAGGAAATGCTTTTGTATGTAGTAACGTTGTGTACGTTTTACCTTCTGCTCCATTATATAGAAAATGTAAATGATGTTGACATAAAATAGAATTACGCGTGACATTCACATGCCTACTCCTTTGCTGCTGGCCCTGTGGCTGCAAAACAGGAATTCATTTTAGCGTGCCATGAGCTGCATCTACGCGGACTTTGTTCCCTCAATAAACTGACGAAGGCGTGAGCCCGCGTACGTCGAGCGTTGCTTTGAGGCATCGTGATGCCGAGCGCAGTCCTCGCTGCTGAGATTGCTTCGCGTTCTGTTGCAATGTCAGTACTGCAGTCATGGACTACATGATGCCCGGCCACGAGCTAGCGAGTTCACAAAAGATTGCGGTGTTGAGTGCGTGCTTGTAAGCTCGAACTTCAGAAACCACAGAAGGAATGCGTCTTCAAATACGTGTATACATTTTTTATCAATTGATTACGCCGCCGATTTCTTAATCGAAATGAACGCTTCAAACAAAATACATTGAGAACTTAAATCAGAAATCGTTGCTGCATTTCTGAACGAAAGAGAAAAAAACTCCATGGCGCTTTTGATGGTGTGATGCACTCGTCAATTGGCCACACTTACGGCAACTGTATCCGTACCACCGCATAACAATCGCACAAAAGACACGACCGGTAGTACTACCTGTATGGGCAAGAGCCTCGGTGCGTCTTGTGGCAAATTCATCATTTCTGCGTTTGATCACAGTTTGCGCTTCAGCTGGTTTCACCGTTAATTTATTATATACCTACTGATCATATCGCTAATCATTATATTGTCCATAATAATGGCCCATGTTGCGCCTTGGCGATTTTTTGCAATAGTTCAATTTATTTTTAAAAATTTATCCCCTCAGGGGGATACAACTGTTGTATCTATGGGAATTAGCGCTCCCAGGGGGACTATGTGAGAGCACGAGCTAAGGGTTAGGTAGGCTTCCTTTTTGTTGAAATAACATAGGTTTTTGTTCTGTTACGGACCATCTTTTTTCGGTTCACTGCTGTCCTGTGTTTTCAACACCTACTACTTTCTTCTTCAACTTTGATCTTGTTTCATAAACTTCTTTCTCATCTTACTGTTTCTATGCCCTTTCTGCATAGATTCCACGTTCCCTAAACTCCATACTAAATGGTGCCTTCCTCCTTCCTCTCTTTGGATCGCCTTTGTAACGGATAGGGAGGCTTAAACTAACTAATAATCTAATCTAATCTTTTAAAAATTTATATATTTCGAAATTGGCTCAGCACTAAATTTATATTTCTATCAAATACGTCCCTGATTAGGGCCAGTTGCTGCGCCTTGAGCTGCTAAACATGGCACAGCTGACGTGGGTGCGCTACTCACACATGCACGTCGTGCGAAGTGCCCCCACCGCCACTGTGGTGCTGGCCCCACCGTGCCCGCGCCGTCCTCCAGTCTGGACGTGTGAAGTTTGCCAAAGGCTGGACAGGCGAACGTATTGAGCTTGCGTGGTGAGGCAGCTGGTTTGTATGCTAGGATGTTATCGGATCTCGATGGAACTAGAATTTTCTTGTTGAAACTTAAATTTTCACCTTCCCTTCGTCTAACACAAAATTTTAACCGGTGTAAGTCATGGGAGCTCTTTGAAGTACGAGTTTACTCCTGTCTCATGCATTTAGTCTAAGTTCACCTACTCCCTGAAATTTCGCTATTTCACTTTAACAATGAAACAATGCCATCCTCATGGGAAATTGAATTTTAGATTTTAAAGACCAGCCATCAGGTTAAACAAAAAATCTTTTTGGAACCAATATCAAATTTCCGATGCACTTGACCATGCAGCAGCCAGGCGTAGCTGAGTCAAATTCAGCAGAGATTGTTTTTATACTTTGGAAACGCTGCATCCAGTACATAACATCTCAAATATCGCTCAGTATTGCCTAAAGTGGGACAATAGGCTAAGCTATCAGTTTGTTCTTTAGGTTAAAACCGTTACCCTGTCGTCACGTAAATGGTGCTTCAATGACTTCCCTGCTACGCTCTGTGGTTGGGAAAGTCGCTTGTGGTTAAATTTTCTATAAACGTCTCAAAAGTCCGTTCCCTCGATCATTTGCAGTAGATGTGTTCAAACAACATTCCAGATTTACGGGTTCCAGTCGTTCGAGAAGAACGGAACTTGGGATGCTTTCATAACCCGTCTCAGACGTCACTCTGGCGTCAGAGGACCGTGCTGCTAACCGATCTCACGTCTGTGGAGTTTCCCCGAGCGTGGCGAGTTTCCCGTACCTTCAAACAGCGGATAGGGGCCAGACCCAGACCAATCTTTTGGCCCTTCTGGAGGCCGGGACGTGCGTGCTCTGTCTCCGGTGTGCGAGCAAACGCGTATGAGGATGCGGATGCGACATGTAAGAGCAGTGAATAGTACGCTTCTACTTCATAGTTCCTTTGGAAAAATGACTACCTGGAAAATGACGCAAAAAATCACTACCGGGAAAAATGACGCAAAAGAATGACTACTGGGAATAATAACTCGCAATTAACAACTAATTAGAAAGTCGACTCATGCAGATAAGGACGAAATATTGCTACAAGTTGGCATGCTTGATGAGTAGTAAGAGTTGAGAGCGTGGGCAGCAGCAGGTGTTGCGAAGGTGACACCAGATAACGCCACGTCTTGATAAGATCAGTCTGCGTTCTGAACTGTTTTTTTTGGCCCTGACGAACCAGCTTCGTGAACTTCCAAACTCAGCCCTGGTAATGATGCAATAGGGCACTATTTTTAGTTGGCAAGCAGCAAGGATAGAACATGAAATTTTTTAATGAAACAAGGAAAAATGATCAAAAATTTTGTTTCATGCTTTGATACATCAGTCAAACTCAAAATGCCCATAAAATTCTTCGGTGACTGCGCAGAGAGAAATTTCTACGCATAGCTGAGTTTAGACATTCGATATAGGAGATAAAGAGTGCCTTGTTGTACTCTGGGTGGAGATGCCAATTGCGTCTGACCTCGTCAATGTGCCTTGAGAAATTAGCGGTGTTCAGTTGAGACCATTACAACTCATTGTGGAAGGAGCGGCAGTTTTTGTAGCGAGCTGTTGCGGCTGTTGGTTTACTTAATGTGAGATTGGTATCTACACAGCGTTTTCAATTTTTCTTGTTTGTGGTGGAAGTTTGCGCTGGGTGCAAGCGACCAGATGTGCTTGTGTTTCCTCTCTACTTACTGTTGACTTGAATTCTCAAATCATCGACAATTTGAAATGAACTCAACTAATGGCTAACTCTCACAATTGGAACTGGAAGCTTAAACTCCTACGTATAATAATAAGAAGCTTGTCAGTCATAGAAGTTGGTGTGGAAAGGTCAACTGACTCCACAAAAACGCGTAAGTCAAGCTTGACCCATCTCCAAGGACGCGCTGCAATTTATGCTTGAGTAAATTGCCCTACATTCAATAGTACATAAATTGGTATTGTAATGTTCCAGTATTATCCCTTCATATCATTGCAATTAAGCATTGTTGTTTCAATTATGAAGGTCCCTGCCTTTATTTGTGCACGAATTAATGGTAATTTTACCTCTCTTTACCCGAAACTGGCTGCATTTCCACTGAAACTCTCCATTACATCGGCGCGTGTAAAGCAACACTTCTCCCAAAGAACGCAATATCAACGGTCATATTTGAGGCATTGCACAATTTAAATTTTCAATTCACTTTCTTTATATTTACGCTTCTTCGGACAATGCTGTTTTTCTGCACCAAACAATCCTTTTCAGGGTCTCATTAAATTTTCAATTTATTCCTCAAGCGTTCTGAATTTTCGTCTCTAACCAATGAAGCCGAAATTTCACTAAGTGCGGTAATTGAGCTGCGATGAAAGACATTTGAAGACATTCATATTTTTTTCTCGCCAAGAAAACGTAGATGGAAGGCATGAAGCCATCCCACCTCAGCAGGTGGGCCCTAAATGCTCAATTTCAGGCGCCGGTTGGAGCTGTGTCGCACAGACTAGTGTACTCAAGCTTGTGCACAATAAACTTCTCAACTATATAGAGGACATATGATCTCCATCGTATTTGAGCTACGAATCAACATTGTTATTCTGAAAGTAAAGAGGAACTTGAGTAACTCTTGTTTTCATTAATGAATAAATTAAAGTAATATAGGAATAGGTATAATTTGTTAACCTAACGTTGAATGCTTATGGGCTGCACTTTACGTCCAGGAGCAGATAATTCTATGTCAAGTTTGAGGTAATTTAGGTTTATCTCCATTCGGTGGCAGCACTGCGATGACTGGGGTACACAGCTGAAACAATCGAGTTGATTGAAGAGTTTAACATTGCTGTTGGATGTATCATTTAGACGTCATAACGTCATAATCATAATCATTCAGACGCCATAATCTCACCTCCTGCGACTGTACTTCCCTACGTTTGCATCAACAGCCTTCATTGTGGTCCGCTGCACCGTATCGTCACTGAAACTAATTGGGTATTTCAGTTGGGCACATAAGACTATTGAGTTAATTTCAGCTTGAGAAAATGTACGATTTGATAACCTCACGTTTTCCTTCATCAGGGTCTTCTTTATATCTGTAGCCAATAATGAAATTTTTTCTTATACATCATTATTAGTGAAAGAAAGAGTTTAGAAACTATATTTTGATGTACTGTTCTTGTTTCGCTTTCGTCATTTGTTTGGTCTTTATTAATTTTCATATCCCAAAAATTTACGACTACGAGAAATTCAAGCTTAATTCTGAATGCTGATGAAGTGAGAGGATCGCAAATCTTGCAATTGCTACTTGTGGACTGGACACAATTATTGGAGTTAGGGGTGGAAGTGGACTGGACACAATTGGAGTTAGGGGTGGAAGTGGACTGGACATAAGTAGGGTAGGGGGTATGAGGGAGGATATGAAGTGGACTCAAGTGGGGTACGCTAGCAGGGGTAAGGATAATTGTAGGAATTTTTTTTTTCAATCTTTTCTGCACAAGTTTGGGGAGTGCATTGGTAAGATTCAATTGCAGTTCGCAGTGTTCATTTTGTGTACAGGTCTTGGGTGCCTTGTTCCATCATTTGGGTTTTATCAAATTTTTGTGTCGATAATAGGGTGAACTTTTTATTATGATTAAACTTTAGGATTTTAAACCTAATTTGCACAATAATATACCAGCAACTTGATTGACTTCTCAGTTCCTTACTGTCACCACGAGGACATTGAGCTTCATTTCCTAATTTAGTCATTTTCTGTTGAGTGTCACCAATCCTAGTTGTTTTCCTCTATGCCTAGACTTACACTCTCGTATAACAACACACAAAATATTAGAAGTCATTGCTCCGTCGCACGCTATCAGTTTTTGGTGATAAACATACCACACGCATAGCGACCTACAATTTTAGACATTCCATGCACCACCTCGCACCAGCTGGTGTAGCCTTGGCGCCGTGACTTCGATGTGCAGCGCAGAGGTGTGACTGGTGCCTCGGTCCCTGCTATTGGGACGCGGTTTTTTGCAGTGGCTAACGATGCTACGACATAATCTTCTTATTTAACCTACTTGGCTTACCGTTATTATTGTGTCCATGTCTTCCATTGAACATGACTTCATCCGAAAGCAGTCATTTAATTTGATGTTCCGCTCACACGAGAAATGAAGCCTTTACTCGGTGCCTCAAATACAGGGCAAGTATTTCGAGGGATTTTATTACTGCTACAAAACTGATATTATCGCAGCGTCGAGTAGTTTGTCGGCACATCATTTCATTTTCACGAATTGTTGACAGTTTCTGTGATAACATTCTATCCCAGCCAGTCGTCGCTCACCATTTTACTCCCAACTCACCGAACTGTGATGCTATAATGATCCTTTTATTCCCTCTCACGCTCACCTCTATTTTTCACTTGCTGCCATTATTTGATGTCAGTTAAAACTGATGAAGACAACACGTCTTGTCTTAGTGGTATTGTGACGATGCAGAGGGGATTAATTACAAATCTATTGCTGCTCTGTTTTTGTATCTCAAGGAATTACTGTAGTAGCAATGCGGTGCGCTGTGTAACGATAAACGGCAGTATGCCTTTCATTTGCAGAATGTCAATGTTTTTAACAGACTAGAATACAAGCCATCAGAGATTATGACTCTTACCTTCTATGAGTTCTTCCTAAGGTTTTATCGAGTTGTTTCATCATCCTTCATGAAACATCTTTCATCTCTGCAACATTCACTCAAAGAGACATACAGACGCAATATTATAGTGTAACGGGCTGGTGATTGGATAGAGCTCAGACACTCGGCTGTTGTGTGTGAATGCTGATTAAGAGTAGCGAATGATGATGAGCGAATTTAATTGTGCAGCTTATCATATGTGCACCAGTGCAGCTGCCGGCATCTCAGGTGGGCAGAATAAAAGGCGCACGACAGCCAAAGGGCGCTAGTAGCGCAAGTGCTTCCTTAGGGAGGATGTGGTGAGGTGTCTGACGCGCTCTGTAAGTCCTGCAAGTGCCTCCAGTGATTTCGCCTTTGAGGCACTCGATTGTGACTCTTCAATTTTGTGACTTAGTCTTAAGCCAATTATTAAAACCAGGTTGTTACGTCAGAGAAATCGACATGTGTCAAATAAAGGGAATCAATGTCGGCTGCACGTGTGGGTGAGTTGTTCGCTACCGCTTGTGTGCGTTGCTGCTCACATGCATTCGCTATCTTATTTTATGACGAAATACAGTCATTTCCTTTCTTTGAAGCTTTTGTCAAGTAATTAATTAAGGAATTGTTCGACGGGTGATAGGAAACATTGAGTCCTCTAGAACGTTTCGAATTCGTTTCAAGTTTTTCCCTTGCCAAAGCTGTTTTATGTATTCCTATGTCTGCATTTTATCTTCTGTTTTTCATTTAATACAACGTACAGTTGATGTATCAAAATATATTTGAGGTCTTGTAACGAACTGCCGAGCTTTTGTTCGTGTGCC
>JACJUY010004552.1:0-10313 GCA_014220935.1 Platorchestia sp. MABIK | reverse complement strand
ATCCATCGTGCTAAGGATGAGAGCTATTTCTCTGAACTTTGATTGAAGGCTGAAATAGTAAAATTTGATGTTTCTTAAAGTTAAAGTTGGATGTTTAGCAAAATTAAAATTTGACATTTTGTAAAATTAAAATTTGATGTTTCTTAAAGTTAGTTAGATGTTCCATGAGCTTAAACTAGATGTTTCGTAAAGTTAAAGTTATACGTCTCGGACAGTTAAAGTTATACGTCTCGGAAAGTTAAAGTTAGTTGTAACTCCTGTAAATTATCTCGAGAATGTCTCCATGCCATTTTAAAACCGTGACTCTTGCGCATGTTTTAACTGCGGTGCTAACTGGATGTTTCTTTTGTTGACAGGTCGACTAATTCGAGCGAGCACGCCTTGCTGCCTCTTCCCTTTACGGTGAGTACTGCAACGGAGTGGTGACCACCTCAGTACTGGAGTGGTGACCACCTCAGTACTGGAGTGGTGACCACCTCAGTACTGGAGTGGTGACCACCTCAGTACTGGAGTGGTGACCACCTCAGTACTGGAGTGGTGACCACCTCATTACTGGAGTGGTGACCACCTCATTACTGGAGTGGTGACCACCTCATTACTGGAGTGGTGACCACCTCATTACTGGAGTGGTGACCACCTCATTACTGGAGTGGTGACCACCTCAGTACTGGAGTGGTAATCACCTCAGTGCTGGAGTGGTGATCACGTCAATGTCCTTCAAACTTTAATAAACTTGAGCCGGTGTACATTTGTGGTTAAAGATGCAGAAATTAGCTTTTAGATCTTACTATAAAATACTTGTTATGCTAAAAAATCATATATGATAATCAAGCGTCCCAGTTGTTTTTAGACATGACTTATACTTTGTTTTTCTGATGTTTTGTTTTGGACAGCGCTGTGAGAATTTATTTACAAGGAAGCCCATAAATTTCCGCTTTGTGTAACAGGAAGCTGTTGCACTAAGCCTGCACCCCTGCACGGGGGCTGCCCTTAAGACACCCCCCGTAAATTCTTTAGAATTGTGAATGTATGTGGAGTGCGGTGGCCTGTGCAACAATGTTGCACTGGCTAGTATTTGCTTAACTTCCGTGACGAGGCAATGCTTCCACTGTATGTCACTACTTCTATATTTTAAGATCAAATTCTTAGTACATCAGAGGTAGGACCTGCAATCCACGAACAATTAGTGTTGTGTTCATCAGAAGAAAAATGTTCCTTAACGGCAGTGATGTGAGACAGTTTCACTTATGTGCGAAATATTTCTCTCTCGAAACATCTTCGCTGAAAATATATTTTTTTGCAAATGTTGACCATGATGACATGGAAGAGAGGCGCGGGCGAAGTTTAGAGCAGAGTGCAGGGTAGCGGAGTCCCGTGAACTACGCAGTCCAGCCTGCGACCCGTGCATTTGTTGGCTTCTTCTGCTAGCAGAGCCGCACCTCCTGCACCGCTGCAGTGAATGTCACGCTCGCTTCCTTCCTCATACTAACTTTAGTTCCCCCAGCTTGTTTTGAAGTGCACACACTCGCAGGTGTTGCAGACACCGTGCGAGTTTATTGACATCACCACGAACCAATCATTGAGATCGAACATTTTTGTCGATCATAATGTTGTGTGTTCTCTCTCGTAGTTAGCCATACTTTATTGCGGCCCAAATGAAAAACTAGTCTCATAGAACGCGCGTCGAGCTCAAAGCTTAGAATTGCGAATAATAAAGGCACCTCACCGAAGTTCTCATTAAGAGAATTATTCTTGAACTCAGCAGGTCTGAGTAAAATATATAATACGCTAAAATAGATCCACATAGTTGTTTTACAATTACGAATTATTCATGATTGAGTGGAAACGCTAATAGAAACTGAAGGTAAATCAGTTGTGGGTCTCAATAGGCGGGTTGACGAGGAGGTAAAGCAGTTGATAATGCTACTTACGAGACGGATAAGCGAGATATTTTCCTGAGTAATCTTCGACTCACTGCTTAGTAGAGACAAAATTGATAGCTACGTCTCCAACTTGACATGGACCGTAACGATGGAGTTTAATAATTTCGTTACGTGTGGCCTAAACTTGAAGTCACCTGCGAATTCTTTCGTCAGTGTCAATTTTATTGAAGTTCGATATCTATTTGTGAACTCTGTAGCTCATTGGCTGGCAAACACTTCGGTTATTCTTGTTCGTTCACTCTGAACCTCAAGGAAAATGCAACAGAGCAATTAGGCAAGATGTAACAGCCATTAACACAAACATAAAAAACTTAGACATTGAGTACAGTACAACGAGGCTTAGTAAAAACATATCAATGGCCTTATTAAAATATTTTTCTGAATTGCATGAAAACTTTACAAATAGCTCCCATCTTCCATCGCCCTGAGCTGTTCGGCAAGCTATAGGCTCCAAGTGTCGCAAGAGACACGTACGAGAAGAACATAATAGCAAGTCACTGAGAATGATGGACGCGAGTTATTGTTTCGGTCGAATTCATCTCTTCCATAATGACATTTTTTTATTCTTATCTGGTATCCGGATTCTTGCAGCATATCAGATCTGAAAAGAAGTTATTTTCCTGGGCTCTTTTGCGTACCGTAGGCTTCACACCCAGTTAACAAGTAGCATTTCCGGAGTGGGAGTTATCGTCTTGTGACTGCCTAGCATACGCTGCATACCTCACGCCGTTTCACATTTAACTTCCTCTGTCTCCTGTACACCGCAAACAGCTCTCAATCTTGCTGCCTCCGTCTCCTGTACACCGCAAGCAGCTCTCAATCTGATCGGTTTGAACTCTATCCCCGCCCAAGTCTGAACTCAGTCACCTTGTAGCCGTTGACGATCTTCCAATATTTTGTACGCTCAGTTGATGTTGGACTACCTTCACTCTTATTGGACAGTATTTTATTTGATATCAATTTTTTGTGCTTACGCACGATTCTCACTAATGAGAACTACATGCCTAATTTCTTATGGTTTCATAAAGAGCGCGTTGGGCTCGTTGCTAGCACAACAGCTCACTGTATGTGTACGTCTCCGTGCGTGCCATAAGGCCTATTTATAGTGCATGAAGTCACTCTCCTCACAAGTATTCAAGTGTTTACTCTCGCTCATTCTCTCGTTTTGACTCTAAAGTTTAATATCAGAGGACTTTTTAAAGCTTATCACTCCACGCTTAACTGGGTTATAAATTAGCATTCACATGAGACTTTAAAACTCTGGCGCCGAGTTTCCCGTTGCTTGCGCTGTGAACTGCGCCCCGCACTTCGGCGGAATGATGCATTTCCAAAATTAGGATGCGCTCTCGAGCAACGCACTTCTTGACTTATATGAACGAAAACAGGGCTCTAAATTATCCGCGAAGCAGGTGAGGGTTGCAGGTGTTCCTCCTCAGCTCGGCCCGTTGAAGTAGTCAATGCAAATATTTACTATATGGCATTTGAAGACCGTGCCACATAGTCGTGGCGTGTTACACTCACACCTGCAGCGCTAACGCAGTCTGCCTCTCCATTGCAGTGCGACACTTCTGCCCTCCCTGCGATATGGGACAAAGCCTTGCTCTCCCGCCCCCTTCATGAATCTGCGAGCGAAGCCGGAGTTGAGGTGAGCTCACGCTCGACTCCGTTTTTTGAACCTGGATAGAAAGTGAAGAGTGCTAATGTGTCCCATACGGCTCAAGCTCATCCATTGTGACCAGATGAATTTATCTACTGATAATCATTGTTCTCATAGTGCTCCAAAGAATGAGTGTTACATTTGGTTGTGGGCGTGTGACTTGCTTAAGAGTGTTGCAAAGTGTCGCGTCTCTTGGGTCCAGGCCCCCTCAGTGGGATACAACTCTGGTATCTATGGTAATTAGCGTTTTCAGGGGGATAAGTGTGTGGTTCTGAGCTTAGAGTTAGATAGGCCTTCTTTTTGTTGAAATAAAAGGTTTTTTGTTTTGTTAAGGACCATCTATGTTTTTGGTTCACAACTGTCCTGCTTTTCAGCACCTCTGACTTTTCTTTTTCAACTTTTTTCTTGTTTCATAACCTTCCTCCTTAATTGACTGTTTCTATGCGCGCGAGATCCTGTGCGGGAACTCACCTTGTACATAGATTCCGCGTTCCCTTAACTCCATCCTAAATGGTACCTTCATCCTTCCTCTCTATAAACATCTTTGTTGCGGTAAAGGGAGGCTAAAAATAATCTATAATCAATGAATCAATCTTGGGTGCAGGAGAGCGACAGCAGCGCCCTCAACAACCCGAGCGACCAGTGGAACGACTTCTCGTCAGCTGGGGAGGTGTACCTGGGGGGCGTGAGCAGCGAGGATGCGCCGGTGCAGGACGAGCCGTGGCTGGGGGCGGCGCACACCGAGGGCTCCCAGCGCTGGTCGGAGCGCCTGTACGCGGCGCGCCCCGCCGCCACCGAGTACCAGTCCCCTGAGCGCCACCACCACCACCACCACCACCATCACCACCGCCACCACAAATCCAAGAGGAGGAAGAGCAAGTCCAGGCGACACTCCAAGGTGAGCGATTCCCTCAATAACATAATGAGCTCCCAATACGGTTGTATTACGCATCACATGGTTTGTCTGTCAATTGAGGGCCTTTATGTTAATAAATTTTTGAAATTCAATGTGTTGTGATGCATCTCACGTCTCAATTTTTTTTGGAAAAAACGGGTATTCTTTCTTTCTTCTTCTTTCTCTTTCTTGCGTAGCTTATCTGCCTCAACCTTACTCCCACAAATGGAGGTGTGGTCAGGAAATTTTAAAATATTTAACCTTTCTATCATCTCATGGAAATAGCTCTCTCAATTACTTACTATTCTGTCCCCCCTTGTTATAGGAATATGAAGTCATTAATAAAGTTCTTTCTAAATAAGAAGTACATGAGGGGAATCCAAAGAGAAATACATTTTAAAAGGGGAAATTGTTCCCATCTGTCTCAGGTGAGTGTCTGACCTAATAAAACCCTTGGTGTGTTTATTTATTTAGATATTTCTTTTGTGTCCGCTTTTCCGTCTCTCTGTGACGCTTTTAATTAAGGATGCCTAATGACCGTATCTGTGATACGAGTTTCACCAGTGCACAAGTACAAGAATATTTTAATCTCGGGTACTATTTGGATGGACATGTTGGTTTGTCATCCACATTTGAAAAATTTATTTTAGTTAAATAATATGTCCTATCATTTTTGACGGGTCGTTTCGCTAGTGTAGACATAGTTCTCATTTCTATCACGTGAGCATGTTTAAGTCAACGACGACTAAATGGCGCAATGAGAATTTCCGATGAAGCGAACGCTGATTTTATTTTACTAGCGTGCACGACCTGTCGAGATTGACGGCATTCGACGGTATTCCAAAATGATGGCAAAGATTGAAAATCATTTCATTAATTAATTTTGAGGTTTAAAAGATGAAAAGTTATGGTTTCTGAGACAAACAGTTTGTTGCACAATGGCGAAATAGTTACATGCTGCAGCGCAAGTGTACAATGTGTGTAGCACAACATCAGCAGGTAGAGCGCGTGGCAGAGCCGGCAGCCTCAGAAGTTCACTTCAAAATAGAGCACAACGCACTACGCCGTGCGCTCTCTGCTTGCAAGTTACATAGGAAACTCCACCAAATTTTGGGTGCCGCCGCCTGTTTATGAGGCTCTCATGATGCCGGCAGCAGCGCGCCAGTATGCGGGTGATGCATTGACTTGTTCAATATTTGAAATATTCGCGATGCTAAGGAAGATAAAATGAACGCTCTCAAATCTGTAAAGCAGCGTGCATGAAGCTACTGGACCTCACGTAGTGGATCACCTAAAAACCACCTTATTATATGCAAGTGCTCAGCCTCAAAAATTTACCCCAGCCGGCGTCCGTTGACTGCACCTTCAGAGCACTAAGCGAAGGTCGTTGCCTTGTTTCGAAGAAGTGGCAGCGGTGTCAATGCTAAGTTCCCTTCTTTCGTTCTTCACAAGACTAGAGATGCATTTTGAAGCCAACAACACGAAGGCAAGGACCGTGCGAGGTCTCTAGCTCCATCAGTCCACCATTGCCGCGTTACGAAGGCTGGCGAGGGCAGCAGCACCAGCGTCGGCCTTCACTGCGTCTCGAGATGCTCGTCACAACTAGGGGGAGGAGAGCGGCAATATCCTTCAGTAGCATTTCATCATATCTTCGAGACTATAACTCATAATTTTCTATTGTAATTAAGAGGATCTTATTTAGAGACTACATCATCGAAAACCATATTAAGAAAATAGTGTACACGCCAGGCAAAAAAAAAATATTTGTATTTTATAGTATTTGATGAAGAACGTAATTTATTTATTGAAGTTGATAATTATATGAAGTAGGGTAACTCTCTGATTACACAACTAATTGTGTCTGATGAGCTAATCAGCGACACGGGCTTAATTATCGCTCGAATTTTCCTATATTAATCGTTCAGGTACTTGTGACATGCAAAGAAATCCAGATTTATTTACACGTAAGTTCAACATTACGTATACTCACACTTGTGAGGTAGTGAAGTCTCCAGCGCCAGATACTTATCGAACACTTGCAACCGTTAAAGAAAAAAGATTCTAGTCCTGCAGAAAAAGATATATTTATTCAAATGTTTTTTTAGTCGTAATGTATTCAGAGTGTCCACAAAAAAATGTATCCACTGACCGATTTGTGTATATATGATACTGGAATCATACAACAATTTAATTCTGAAATATATTGGTCAGTGGATACATTTTTGGGGACACCTTATAAACAACGGAGACAATTTTTGGTCGTTAATTTTAGTTTTTTTGTCACTTGATTTTTTCGTCTGAAACTGCCAAGAATTTTTAGAGAGTGTATCTGTGATGCATGTTTCATTAACATTTTTTGTACATACATTTTATAATGATATTTTTCATGAGTATTTTTGGATAGAATTATTTGTTTTGATTCTGCATCTGAAAGGTTGATAATAAACAAAAAATTAAAAAGATCGGGACGCCTGTAAAAAAAATACTCTCAGCATCAGCTCTCAATTGTTTGCTTGATAGAAAACAATACCGGTTTAAATAATTACTTTCTTAATTAAATGGTTTGCGTGTTTTATTGAATATTATTGAATGCGTCATTTGTGACGGGCCGGCATGCAGTATATTGTACTGGACACAAACATATTACCGCGGGTGCGTGTCATGAACAAATATACTTCGCTGCATTATTGATGGGGTCTATAACCGTTTAGCAGGCTGATTTTCACACTGATGTACATAGGCTGTCAAAAATGGTATTTTCAAAGTGCTATTACTCTTTCGTAAAAAAAAATATCTTAATGAGGAGCCTTAATTAATGCTCATTCTTTCTTCTTGCGATTCATAAATTTTCGGGTTAGGATAAATTTGGAATGATTTTAAAATAAAAATCAAATTTAATTTAAAAATTTTAATTCTAGTATATTAAAATAAAAATTAGGAATTGCAGTCATTATGCTGTGTTAAGGTATCCAGTTTACGGGGTACAAGTAGGGACGCACACAGCAGGCAAGCAAGCCAACAGCAGACTGTGTACTACCGCACTGGGCTTTACCTTGTCATGAAGATGCTTAGCCTTGTTTTGGTCTCGGTCGCCCAATGGAAACCTTACTCTACTTCTTTATTTATCTCATAACCAATTCCGACCAAATGTAAAAATTAACTAAGTGACCTGCATTTATGGAACATGCCCCAAACGAAATTGAACATTTTAGAGCGCAATTTTTGCAGCATCTGAAATGTTATCCATCTTCAATGCGCTCTTACGATGCCCTTCCTGTGTGAAGTGTGTGAATATGGAGGGATCAGTTGTGACCCCAATTCTTTTAGGACGTGATAAACTGCGGCAGCGGTGCCTGCAAAGCTGCCAGTCTTCAAGTTATGCGTTATCTATCACTCGAGTAGACTGCTGCTCTAAACAAAACAGGCAGAGTTTATACTTTCTGAATTAGGCTGCTAAAAACTAATCAGTTTGTCCCGAATTTTTAAGTTGTCAATTTACTCCCATCAGAGCTTTCCTTTATTGGACTATTTCGTGCTATGTTCAGTTTTGTTGGTATGAGCAATGAGGGCAAAATAGGCCGAGCCTAGCTCTGCCACTGAGGGACAGCCCAGCATGGTAAGCGAACGGGCATCCTGCGAAGACGCTACATGCTTAGTGGGGGGTTAGCGCTTGAGTCCCACAACAGGTGCCCACATAGTTCTTGCGTTTTATGTAGGCGCGTGTCGGTAGTGAGTCAACGCGAGCACCGTGAGAACTCTCGTTCACTGCCAACTTGTCATAGAAATTTAAGCTCATCTACTGCTGAGGTGCAACTGTGTAGGACGATGTAACGCACCTCAGGTGGTGAGCGCCGCACCTTGGCATGCATTTCACATTCCTGCTCGCGTAGTGCAGAAGCGCCTCAGTTTTGGCAACGGCGAGGGTCGTGGCCTCAACGGTCCTAGTGTCCTCGAGGCGGCGGTGGCCAGCCCTCGTTGCCTCGTCCCTCAGTTGCTTCCAAGCGGCCGCCGCTCTGTGATACCTCCATTCCTGCTCGCGCTGGGCGTATTATTGTGCTCGCTCATTGTATCCTGGCTACCACAACTTGTAGGATTAGCGCGTTAGGCTTAAATACTTCCCTTGGTATCATTAAGTGAACTACTGACACAAGTACAATGTTGTGATATGGTCGCATTAGTTGATGTATCAGTATTTATTGACTTGGTATTCCCGGGCCTAGTTACCCGTGTAGCGAGTTAGGGATTGTATTCATTTTTGAGGTGTTACCTTCTCAGTTGGTCATTGCATCCAACCCACTGCCTTTCTGTCAAAATCTAACTCGCTGAACAGAAAATCAGCGAAAATCAATCATGTTGCTTGAGATAGAACCCGTCTGGATCGCATGTCGGAGCTGGGAGGTAAATTCAGTCGATCAAACTTCTGATGCTTGCTATCCCTAACTAAACTTCTGATGCTTGTTATCTCTAACAATATCACCACAGATTCAAATGTAATTAGTATACACTCCCCGTCACGAATGACGTCAATCAATAATTGTTCGATAGAGAACGTAAATCACTTAATTATTTTGTTGGCATAGAATAACAGTACATTCCGATTACTTGAGCAACTGAAAGTGTGTAATGAGCGTATCTATGAGACAGGCTTCACTTCCTCTCTAATTTCCCCTACATCAATCTTTAAGGTGCGATCTTTTAGAGGCTATTATATCTACCCTGATAGTACCCGTGATATGAATTTCATGTTTAAATCAGTGAGGTGTGAAGACTGTTTAACTGACGAAACATTCGATGTAATAATGATTCCGTCATTCATTTGTATATAGATTATTTTTATCTGAATTCAACCATGGAATGTTGCGCCTGTAACAAACTTGAAGCCCTCGATGAACCTATCTGAGATACGCAACTATTGGCTTACAGTTCTATGTTATTTAATTCCCGAGCTTTGTTGGCAAGATGCATTCATTGGTGCACCATATTTGAAGTATGAGTGTTTCGAAAATTGAAGCCGTTGTTAAGCCTGTGTCATTAATGCGCTAATTATTGAGTTGGCCGAAAAATTCATTCGTATTTTGAATTTCATCATTACGAACTCTTAAAGATTACATTTATAATCTTATTCTCTAAATACTGCATACAGACAGCGAGCATGCTTACGTCAGTGTGTAATACGAGTAAGCCTCCAAGTAGAGAAGTTCTAACATTTTTGCATGCGTTCGAGCCCTTGAAATGGTGGACCAAGTAGAGCACCATTGACATCTAATGCTTTTTACTTTAAAAAAGGAAGGAAAGCAACATAAATTACCCATACACATAGCATATATTTGTGGAAGTAACTGTTGTTTCTTTCCTTTCATGAGTAAAAAAGCATTCGAAATCGGTAGTGCTCTGTTTGGTCCACCATTTCATGTGCTCGAATGCAAGTAAAATGTCAAAACTTCTTACTTGGAGCCTTATTGCACTGACGTAAACATGCTCGTTGTACCGGATATACAATTTAGGAAAAAAAGATCATAAAACGATCTTTAGAAGGTCGGAAAGATGACATTCAAAACGCGAACGAGCTTTTTGGCCAACCCAATACACTTCAAGTTGCTCAAGTGATATCAGAGTATTATTTTTATTACCAACCTAACTGATTTACATGTTTCATCGAACTTTAATGAATGTCGGGACGCGTATACTAGTATATAAATAAATGCTCGACCACTTTTTTGAAATGAATTTTTGCCTGTAGCAGTGGAGTATGTTTTTGTAGGATTAGTCCCGTACAACATGCAGATTTAAGCTTTGATTATTTCAATAGAAAACCATG
>JACJUY010004551.1:31276-42495 GCA_014220935.1 Platorchestia sp. MABIK | reverse complement strand
TAGCGACAGTAATAGTGAGAGTACATTCATTTGAGACACCCTTTATGTATGATCCATACGAGAAAGAAATATAATTTTCATTCAAGAGTGATATGGCATATCTTACTGTTAAAGAGTACGAATTCGCCATTGAATGCATCGCAAATCCATTCTTTTTATTTTTGTCTCGTTTATTTCCCCACCAATAAATATATAGGAAGTAGAAGCTATTGATGAATGAGCTGCAAGTTACTTGCAGGGCAGCTCAGCTGATGTACTACATTTTACTCACACACAGAGTGGCAACTCTTTAACGCTCTTAATGTGTCTATACTCTATCGCCAGTGGTTCCCTATGACGATGTTTTTTGTCTTTAAGTTGAGCCATGAAGCATTGATTGGTTGATGAAAATATTTCTAGTCGTTAGGTTATGATACGTTGATAAAGACTAGTGTTCGTCAAAACCTAAAGCTATGTTCAGATACATGGAGACTTCTAGTCTTCAGGATATGTTATTACTATTGATAATAGAAATTTAATTAGCTTATTCTAATGTTATTAACTGGAATATTAGTTGATTTTTTCAGTAAAAACCTCGTATTTATGCACTGCGAATTGATCTCTTTGTTTTGTTTACTTCCTGGTCTTTAGGTCAAGTTAACATGTAACAATAGTAGAAATTTCTGCATATTTCTAATATTGTACCATGAATGTTTTTTGGTTCATTCAGAGTTATATTGTATTTCACTATATCATTATCATGTTTTATTTTTATCTTTTGATCACTACTTAGGTTTTAAATTAGTATGTGAAGATTTTTATAATTATGCTTTAATAATTTTAAACCCTGAAATAGCTTCCTCAGGGGGATACAAATATTGTATCTATGGGAATTAGCACTCCCAGGGGGAAAATATGAGGGCCCGAGCTGAGAGTTAGGTAGGCCTTCTTTTGTTGAAAAAAATGTTTTTGTTATGTTAAGAACCATCTTTTTTCGGTTCACTGCTGTCCTGTTTTTTCGGCACCTACTACTTTCTTCTTCAACTTTGATCTTGTTTCATGAACTTCTTTTTTATCTTACTGTTTCTATGCCCTTTCTGCGTAGATTCCGCGTTCCCTTAACTCCATACTAAATGGTGCCTTCTTCCTTCCTCTCTTTGGATCGCCTTTGTTGCGGATAGGGAGGCTTAAACTAACTAATAATCTAATCTAAACCCTGAAATAGCATCTGCTTTTCAGCATTGTGTAATCAATTACTTCATAAGGAAGATTTGAAACCGTTTCAAGATAATCAATATCGATACTGAGATATATGAAAAAATTAAAATGCAATGTAAACGAGCTGCAGTGAAACAAATAACACAACACCAGCAAAAACCTGACTTTGTCGCACACATGTTGTAACTGAGAGCAATGCACTGCCTCAGCAGCAACGGTTGTTGCATTTACGCAATAGTTAAAAATGTCTTGCTGAAAACGTTCCAAATTGTACCAAAGATATAAAATAAAAGGAAAATGGGCATTTATTAAAATGAGATATTATCAAATACATGGTAAGATGTTAAAATAGAATAAAAAATGATTTCAAATTACATACAAAGAAGCTTAAAGAGGCTTTTATTCGTACAAAACGTAAACGTCAGGCCCGCTGATATAGAAGCAGAATAACTTTTGCTTAATATAGCGGAGCATTTCTAACATAGTAATTAGATCTACTTTTATAATTTCATTCAATTTGGTGCATACTGACAAATTAATGACTTTAATGCTGTGGCAAAGAAAGAAATTGTTGATGCTGATCTACGAGTATACTTCTCAGGGTAGGCACTGCCTACCAACTTTGCCTACTCAGAGGACACGTCTGTAGTATATACTTGTAAATATATATATATATAAAAAATAGACCTTTATTTTTAAAAATTCTTTTACCAGTTTAATGTCATTTGAAAGTTAAGAACATAAAAACATATTTGTAGGTTGCAATACCTGTCACCATTAGGAAATACAATATTCATCTTTAAAAGTGTGAATAGATGGAGTTGGCGTCGGTGTTGGAGTCGCCAAATTTTGAAAAGGTGGAGTCGGAGTCGACGCCGAAGTCAACAAATTCTAAAAAAGTGGTTTTGGAGACGGAGTCAGAGTCGCAAATTTATTCCTCCGACTCCGCAACCCTGCTGTAGACTGTGCAATATTGAACATTCATTACAGGTTCAACTGTACTAATATATTTTATGAACAATTTCTTTCCAGAGCTCATATCACCCTGTATAATAATGAAAATCAGTAGCTTTTTTGTTGGCTTTGTTGCTTGTTTGGTCTGTGTGTTACTACTTCTACTCCTGTAAACATGATACAGTACCTGAACGCTACATAAAGTTTGCAAATTACGTATTTATAACTGCAATTTATTTCTTTTGATTCGAATTGATTCCGATATCATCCTTACTAAACAAAAGATGAATCAAATGAAAAAACGAACACATTTTAACTGTTCCTCAGTAAAACGGTTTTCACGAGTGAATTTTACCTCCATCTAACTTAACAATGCTGTCGTTTTAAAGTTCGATTCCGAGTGCACAATAGCCCACTAAAAATAAACTGGGATTTCGATGATCGATTTGCTGCACTACATGCTATCTCTACTTAGAATGACTGTCGTGTGTTCATAAATTTATATGTTACGTGTCACGCTCTTAAGAATAGATGGGAGGAAATTAGCACAAGCGGTCTTGGTTTCAGTTCACTGGCCTTATATGAAACCAAGCCTTATATGTATACCCGAGTCCGTATCGTGGATAGACAGAGTTCGGCGGGATATTGCATATTACCAGGTACTTTTGGGTTATCTGTCACCACTTCTTTAGGGGAAAAAGTGTTTTGGGGAAAAAAGTGGAAAATGCAGTTGTTTTTTGAAATTGTATCTGTCCCCACTTTTGGGGATTTACTAAAGGGTAAAAATGCAGATTTTGCTTTTGAAATGTTTTGTTCCAGAGATTCAATTTGGCCTGAAACAAAACAAAAATTGAAAATAATCAAAATTAGTAATAATTTAATTTGGCTAACCTAACTTAACCTAACCTTACCATCAAAAGGAAACCATAAATTTAAAGTGGTGACAGATAACTCACAAGTACCTATTGCAATATGCATACACAGGCTCACAGTTGCTTTCAGTAATGCTGAATTTCTGTATCTAGGATATGACATGAATGGCTATAACTTCTATTGCGGCTCAAAAATACTGTATTCTAAGTGTTTATTAGTGTCTCAAGAAAAATAAGTTACCTTTGAAAAGCATGGAAACTCCACTCGAGCGAAAATTTGTTCAAAAAAAGGAATTAATCCCGTCTTTTTTGACGGGCCGTGTTCATTGGTCTTTCTTATAGTAGCTACAACAGCCGCGTATGCAATCATGACTTCTCCCTTTCGTACTTACTAAGGCAGAGCTTCCCAACCTATGGGTGTTTTACCCCACTTGAGTAGTTTGGGGTAATGGAAAAATAGAGAAACATATGTAACTGACGACTTGCTTCCATGATACCCGAGAGGTACATGCTAATTAACTAAAACAGTTTACAGTTTTCCTTCTTTTGCACCCTCATCATGGAAATGACGTCTAGAAAATTTGTGTGCTATTTTTAATAAAGCATGGGCCCTACTCAACACATGAGGAGCCTTTAACATCTTAGTTATACGCAACCTGCCAGCGCTACATTAATGTGTGCCAATCATGCTATGTGTATCTATTATCACTCCTCAAGGGAATACAACTATTGAATTCATAAAAATTACCACTTTCAGGGGAATGTGTGAAGTCTCGAGCTGAAGGTTAGCTAGGCTTTCCTTTTTTGGAAATAGAATGTTTTTCATTTTTCTACAGACCATTTTTTTTGTTCACTGCTGTCACTTTTTCAATTAGTACCTTCTTCTTCAGCTGTTATTTTGTTTCATATATATATATATATATATGGACGCCGTTTAATCAAGCAGTTTCTACGAGCAAGGTGTTAGGATACACCTTGTGCATAGATTCCACGTTCTCCTAATTTCATACTAGATGGTACTCTCCTCCTTTCTTTCTTGGAAATACCCGTGATGTGGTGTGGGAGACTTCATGTAACTTACCTAATTCAATTTAATTGAATCTGAGAGCTTATTCAATCACGTTTAGTGAGACAAAAAAGCACTTATAATGTGTCGAAAATTTTAACTTTTTTGTTATATACTCTGTGCACCTTTCAAGATTTGTGCTGTTCAATAATTATGTTTCTTACTTATGTTACAAATGCCATTTTGCTACCCTGTTCTTTGAGTTTCATTTGATTTTGTTATAATTTACATTGTGTCTAATTTTGTTACTTCAGCAGAAATTTCAAATCTAATGTTTTTGTAGGAAGCTATACTTTCAACGATGAAATGCAAGGCTTCTGATAAGTTACGAATATTTATCTAACGTACTCTACGCATTATCAGTCAGGTGTACCTACATTGAACAGGTGTCACTACACCTGTCACGTATATCAAAGAATTCCTAACGTAATCTCAAACTCTACAAAATGTCAGTACTGAGGAATGAGAATAACTTAACAAAATTTTTGTTTGTATTGCACGTGCTTACACTAAGTTTTCAAAGGTACACTCCCTTATTCTATCTTTAGCTCTCAGTGGTTCGTTAACGTAAGCTTGTTTGGATGATTTTTAATGAACGGACGAATGACTGTCACACTTCAAGACTAGACGTACCCGTTTTGGCAGACCTGCATGCGTCTGTCGAGCGTCTCTTTCAGTTCTAACAAAACGAGTGGTGCCCTCAAATTTTATGTCTTCATTTTGAAACGGAAAAATTTACAACCTAAAATCTCGAGTCTAGAAAACGAAACTTTTGAAGACGTGTTAGTTTTTAATTCTACATGGGCTTTAAAGTCGTTTCATCGGGTGAGGTTCAACCTAAATTTTTGAACGATGGACTGCAATTTACTTCGTTAAAACCTCAAAAATGGGGGCATGTAGCGAAGCCAGAAGCTGCATTGAAGAGAAAGTTGTAAAGGAGGAGGTCGTTGACATCAGCATAGGTGTTATTAGAGCGAGAAATTGTTTACCTGCTCAGTCCACTCCTGTGAGTGTACGTCAAAACTGATCTTTAAATAGTTACCGAGCATGACGATGCCTGGTTATGTAAGAACCTACTCGACCTACCCAATACATCATCTCATATTTATAACTTTAGGCGTGTAACGTAAATCAGATAATATTTAAGTAGCTCTGAAAGATAGCGAAGATTTTTGTTAAGTTTTCAGGTTAACTATGCAGCTCAAAGTCTCTGCCTAAAAGGCATAACATTCACTATATCTTCACACCTCCATTAAAAACGACGAAACCCCTTGCGCGATTATAATTTTCTGCGGTTGCTCATCTTCAAGATTTTTGCAACATGAGTCACTGGTATGAGTAACTGATGTGAGCGCACACGTACCTACTCGTGTCCTGACACTATACAGCGGAACACAGAACTGAACTTGGTCCGATGCCGTAATGCTGCCAGCTCGACGTGTTGCTCTAAATGGATTGTCCAGTCCTTTTAATGGAATAACATTTTACCCTGGTATTTCATACCCATATTAACGCTGTGAGAAGCCGATTGTGAGAATCGAAATTAGGGATTGGATTGATTACCATCCAAGAGAAGGGAATGACAGTGCATTACTTTGGCAAGAATGCTTCGCGTGCTAGTTAATTGATGAATGGAGCATTTAAATTGAAGAGTATAGCTTTCTAACTTATTGTCAATTCATCTTATATCCATTGAAGCTTTCAGGATTAGTTTTGCTTCTCTTTAAATTTAGTGCACTTGAACACACGCTGTTCAGTTCGCCAAAACAACAAATGTTTGCCTAAAGCATTGAAAAATATACTGTGTGCAACGAAAGTGATGAGATAATTATTGTCCTGCGCTCAAAGAACTTAATCAAAATCTGTTAACCTATATAGCCTCATCTGGTAATTCCAACAAGAGTTCAAGGTTGAATAAACAAAGCCAAAATAGTTCGTTTGCATACGTTGTGTATTTGTGGTTTAATAAACACTTCAGCGAAGTACATGAGATACTCTTAGAAGCATTTTAATTCATGGTTTTCTGTTAAGAAAACCGTGCCGGGAGAGTTAAACATGAAAATCGTTTATTTCTTCATCCCACAATGACACAATGGCAGGAAATAATGTAAAGAAAAAGGAACCAGAAGGAGCGAGCTTTGATGTCAAATGCGCAGGTACAGTTTTGGTTTGACGAAAAGGTTTAAAAAATAATATTGCCTGTAATAATTTCTCAGTGGTAAACGACTGACAGGTTTTTCTCCCAGTCCCTACTGTGATGGTCCTCCAGTGGTCATTATGTATTAAACACCCTCTTTGACCGTGTGTTAAGTTAGTTGAACAGCATTCTTACGCTCACTAGACGTTTTGAATTCCGCAATGAAGAAAAGTGAAGACTCTTGGTATCGTTTTTTTATCTTATTCAACGGTTGACTGCTATTCACTAGC
The DNA here is from genome assembly GCA_014220935.1 of Platorchestia sp. MABIK. Classification (NCBI taxonomy): domain Eukaryota; kingdom Metazoa; phylum Arthropoda; class Malacostraca; order Amphipoda; family Talitridae; genus Platorchestia; species Platorchestia sp. MABIK. The sequence goes on along the minus strand of JACJUY010004551.1, from coordinate 35,979 downwards.
AAACGTATAGTTTTCAAGTGCGACAGATTTAAATTTTCAAAATTATTTCGTGCTTTGGGTTGCATTTATATTTTAGGTCGCTCCTTTTTACTGCGCTGTTCCAATTAAACTCAGGTAAATTACGTCGACTTGACACTTCCAGAAAAGTCGCTAGCACCTGCATGTGTTTCCAGTAAATAACTTCTATTGTGTTTGCATTATGTTCTGGAAATATTACGTGAGAAAAAAAAGAATAAACATGTTTCAAAAACTCCTTAGCGCAAATTTTATCACTTTAGAGAACAATCTATCTCGAGCACTTTTTTCAGAGTGCAGAAAATATCCTTAGTGATTGAAACTCTAGGATATTTAATATTACTTACCTAATCTTACCAGATTGGAAGCTTGATGTCATGCTCTCTTAATTGCGCGAGAGTATTGTTCAGCACGTTCACGCTTCACGCACAAGCGAAAATTGTTAAAACCAATCGTAAAGGGCGTGTGGAACCAAAGCTTATTTTGTTGAAAGAATCATGTCGCGAGATACATCAAATTATACATGCTCTCCGCAGTTCAACAGAATAATGAAAGAGTTCGACGTGCAGCACATGGAGAAAGCACCAATGAGAGCGAAATAAACGAATTTAAACATTTGGTTTATGATTTCAGCAGATGTTCAGCATGCTCTTTCAAATATCATACGGATTACTTTCTGAATTTTACTTATTCACGTGCTCTTGGCTGGCACATGGACCTAAATTATACGTATGAACCGTTCAAATAATCATCCCGCGTTGCTGGCCCTGGGTCTCGCATAGGTACGCATGTATTAGATTACACAGAGCAGTCTCGAATGAATTAGGAGAGGTGGAATATACAGCACGAATATAACTGCGATATCTGTCAGTTTTCATCGCTCAAGTCGAGAAAATATACCAACCATTGTTGATGAAATGCCTCGTTTTCAACACGCAATGTGTAATGGTTTGCGCGGGAAACCTATTGAGATGATGTTCAGAAAACTGTAACTGTTGCGCAAACAAAATGATTTCATTGAACGAATATTGAAGCTAGAAAATTGTCATTCTAAAAGCATACATTCATCAAACATAAAAAACATAGGGTCTTTCAGATTAATCCTTATAAATTTCAAAGCGCAAGTAATTCTGATCCCTCTTAAAGTTGGTCACACTGAAATGTATCAGTTACTATTAATTATCAATGAAGCTGGCAATTAAGAGTTAAACAGTTAGAGTTTGTTGCATAAACATTACGCAATGGAGCAGTCGAAACGTTCAGCTATCTGTGAACTCCTTTGCTCGAGACGAAGCCCAATCTTTGTAGTCAAATCCCTCTGTTATCAGCCAGATGGTTTACGATATTTATAAGAGCTTTGATGAATCGGCCCAAGATTACAGAGCCACCCACACTTCGAGAAACGATCCAATTATGAAATCTCGCTTTCTAGACTGTCTCAAAAGAAGCGTCAATGCCAATCCAACAATGTCATAATCGACATAGGCCAAGAAGAGGTTGATCAGCATCACGGCCATTCACAAAACAATAAAAAAGGTGGGGCTAACCTCTTATGCAGAAGGTAGGAAGCATATCCAAACAAATAAGATGATGAGATAAAAGACGCGGTTCTTAACCTGTGGGAAATTCCCACTGGTGGGGAATGGCAGATTTGCCAGGTGGGGAATTTCGTGCATTTGTTTCCACCCACAAAAAATCGATAGTATTTTAAAATCTAATACATTACATCAACATTTTGATTTACTTTCCAAATCATAACCATTTACGGACTGTTTTAATTACGAAAACAACCATAATGGGTATTGTATGTCATGTTTGGGCAAAAGTGCATGACAACACTGCTGGGGTAGGAATGTCACAGATAAGTAAAAGGAAGATGCTGTGGTGGGAAATGGAGAGTTGGCTCACTAAAAAGTAATGAATTGAAGAAAAAAGTTTAAGAACCATTGGTCTATATCCACTACTTCCCCGTCAACTTTTGAAAATCGCATGAAATTTAGATTATGCTTGAAAATCTAAGTATAATACATAATTAGTATACATTTTAAAATCCATGCATACGGAGCCATACGAGACAGTAATCATAATAATAAAGCAGGCAAAGAAAATGTAAAATTATTGTTAGCTTACAAGTTTTAACAACTAAATCTACTGTAAAATTGTTTGCATGTCAAGAAAAATAATTTTGATCCGCTGATAGCCTCGGCTCCGGTGTACAGGCCGCTGTCTACGGACAGATGTGTATCTGCCGGTGTTTGCGGGCAGGTGTGTATCACGTGTGTACCGATGAGTACAGACACGTACAAGTGTTCAACTTGGAGTGTAGTGGGGCATGTGTGTACAGAAATGTATCTACGAATCCGTCTGTACAAGCCGATGTGGACATGCAGGCACGTGTAAACAGGTGCTGTGTACGGGTCGATGTGCCCGAGCACCTGTGTGCAGGCCAGTGTGTACTGGCCAGTGTTCACTAACACCTGTGCACAGGCCAGTGTTCACTAACACCTGTGTACAGGCCAGTGTGTACTGGCAAGTGTTCACTAACACCTGTGTACAGGCCAGTGTTCACTAACACCTGTGTACAGGCCAGAGTGTACTGGCTAGTGTTCACTAACACCTGTGTACAGGCCAGTGTGTACTGGCTAGTGTTCACTAACACCTGTGTACAGGCCAGTGTGTACTGGCTAGTGTTCACTAACACCTGTGTACAGGCCAGTGTGTACAGGCCAGTGTTCACCAACACCTGTGTACAGGCCTGTGTGTACAGGCCAGTGTTCACCAACACCTGTGTACAGGCCAGTGTGTACTGGCCAGTGTTCACCAACACCTGTGTACAGGCCAGTGTGTACTGGCCAGTGTTCACTAACACCTGTGTACAGGCCAGTGTGTACTGGCCAGTGTTCACTAACACCTGTGTACAGGCCAGAGTGTACAGGCCAGTGTTCACTAACACCTGTGTACAGGCCAGAGTGTACTGGCCAGTGTTCACTAACACCTGTGTACAGGCCAGAGTGTACAGGCCAGTGTTCACTAACACCTGTGTACAGGCCAGAGTGTACTGGCACTTGGGTACCAGTAGTGGAGTACAGGCTTGCGACGACAAATCGGAGCGTACTGGCACGTGTGTACAGACACATGTTTGGAGGCCAGTGTAACGAGCACGAGTATACTAGCGGACCGAAACAGATTTGACATTATTTTTCATGTATCCTTGTTCTCCTTTCTCCTTTTGCGTTACTTAATACAATGATAAATGAAAGAACCAGGGTCGTAACTTTAATTGTATTTTATAATTATATAATTAGAACATTCAAAGTCAAGGCTCAACAGTGTCCGCTTTAGTAAATATTCATCTTTATGTAGTACATCTGAAGAGATTGTGCGAGCACATTTATTTAACCTAATTTTGTTACAAAATGACTTTGTTTTGAGGTGAAAAACTGGTGCGAAAAATAATAAAGGTTAGATAAACATTTACAAACCCGCCATTCAATAGCTAAAATAAAATGCAATGACCATTTATCACCAGCTTTAATTTGCAAGTGTAAAATTAATTATTTAAATGTTAAAAAAATTCAAAGCGTGAAGCAATTTCTCCTTTCAATTAATACGGAAATCTGTAATTTAGTAAACTTTTCTCCACTACGTGCAATTTAAAAGGATTTGAAAATCACTTTATAACCTAACATTTGTTTTATTTTTTGATGAATTTGATAAAATTCTTAAGGTTTACCCAAGTCGTGAAAGATTTTCTTCAGGTTACCCATGTCGTCAGATTTAACTAAGTCCTATGTCCTCTTGAAGGGACTTTCACAAAGGTCACTTTTTAATGACATCATTAGGATTACATAAGAATCACAAACATCCCGAAGCAAGTCGGATCTACCCATGCAAATGAATGTCAAGAGAGATAGTATTGCTTCTCAATGTTTCTTTAGTGCCGTAAATAACTCTAGATTACACTTCACTTTTCTCCTGGCTTCTGTAGGACATTCTGGGCTATTAAATTACTCACTTTTCCCATGCATTGTAGTGAGTCTGAACAGCTTTCAGTTTCTGAGTTAAATTCATACAAAATTGATGTGAGCATAAGTAAACCTTGGAACTCATTTACAAGGATTAGGTTAGATGAGATAGTTCAAGCCTCCCTAACCACAACAACAGTATTCCAAAAAAAGGAGGCAGGAAGTATCACAAATACGGAATTAAGAGAACGAATCGTTATGTTCTCTGAAGGAATTAGCTCTGGTGTTATTTATTTTTGTAACGTAAATGCTCTTTTATTTTTACTTTTGCGTACGACATTCAGTGTCACAATAAATGGACGAATGAGTTCATGTGCTGCAAAGGAACCTTTTACTTCATTTGAAATAAACTATAAAATGCTGACAAATTTCAATATTTTTGTGCTAACATGATTTACATTCATCCGAAGGCAAATTTTTTTTTGACAATTATTCCACGAAATTTTAAAGCCTCAATCCCTGTGGTTTTCAGCAATACGTCACATGGATTATGCTTTCCATAGTCACCTGTATTTTAAATGCATTACCAGAATCCGACTACCGCGACAAAGAGGAACTCATTTTTTCGTGCTTCTCTCCGAATCATGTTTTCGACAATTTTCATGTGTATTACGATAACCATGTATGAATAGCAATTAAGGATCTAAATCATTTGTCTCAACA
>JACJUY010004550.1:11610-26459 GCA_014220935.1 Platorchestia sp. MABIK | reverse complement strand
GGGGGGGGGGGGGGGGGGAGAGGAGAAATGGGTAAATTCCAAAAACTTTATGGGCTATAACTGTTTTTTCAAATGTTGTAAACATGCTGTGAATATCCGAGAGCTTATTTCAATCCGGAAGTATTTTTTATTTATTTTTGAAAAAATTAATCGGAAAAGCGTTCGCTTCCCTTAAGGTTGAGTTATTAAGATCTAATACTGGAACTTACACACCTAGTCAGGAAAAAGACAAACATTTATCATTAAAATAAAATAAGGGGGTCGTATCCCTTTTATACTCTTTCTTTATTTGTGAACCAATGCTCATGAACTTTGACAGACCAGTAAAACGAACGAAAAATAGGAGTCATCCTGTGGGAAATTTTTGATTTGTTTCATAAAAAATGAGTTACGGCAAAGAAAATGGAAAACAGTGGGGGGTACGCCAAACCCTACCTTTACTACAAATTTCAACCTATAGACATGAAACAGATATCATTTGAAAGACAAACACTTGGGCAACACCACTAAGGTAGGAATGTTTGAAACCCGTTTTGATTTTGGAGATATTTTGAATAAACAACAAGTTTTGAAAAATTGCCAAAATACTATTTTTTTACCCCAACGACCTGTCGTTTTTTACCTAATTTGAAGATCTCAAATTTCTGCCTCGGGGCTGTAGCTCTGTTATTCTTCTTTTAGAAAAACATTACTTCGTTTCTCTACACTAAAAATTGTAGGAGTAGCATTTTCCATTCCCAAAATTTTAAGTTTCCACAAAAACAGAACAAAATGAAATTTTCAGAATAAAACATTGTGTTTGTGCACAAAAATATTTTTTGTTGTATTGTTAAAATGATTGAAAAAGTTTTAAAAGATTTGTTATTAAATAAAAAGTTTTGTTCAAAAAAAAAATTTTTTTACAACAAAAACAGCTCCCCCTCACCACCAGTCCACCCCCTATAGTGAGCGTTCAATTGCATGCACGCCTATAAAATTTATTTTGGATGTTCAGCACATGTATAGCGTCAATTTAAAGCAAAGCAAGTTTTTGTGAACATTTGACCAAGAAAAAGTGTACGGTGGTCTTAATGAGCTTTTAAGAGCAGTGGTTTGGATTTCCAAAATCTGTGTATGAGGTATGAAGTTGAACAAAACCATCCAGCTTTTGGAGCTTTTCAAGTAGAGTCATTACATCAGTGTATAGAACATTCTTGGAGTGAGTTTTTGAGTTTTTATTTGGGTAAAATACAAAAACAGAAATCAGAAAATCATTGGTCATTATTTAACTATTGCATTTTCATGTTTTTATGATGCACTTTCATAAATTTTGACCTGCTGAATCTTGTGGAATGTAAAATTTCTTTCTAGGTCTGATAGTTTAGGAGTTACAAACATTTTTATGTAAAATAATCAGTTCTTACAGCTTTTTTTCAGTTCATATTGTGTATAGGCTGTTATCAAGCAGTTTCATTGCTTAGAAAGTTTATATGCATAAAGCTTTTTCTCCTGAATACAATGGTGGGATTGTTTTTTTGTTTAGGAGTAAATATGCAGATTTTGGATCTCCATTTTTTTGAAGAAAAAATGTACAGACAACCTTCTAAGAGGCCGAGTGTGTGCCGGCATACCTCAGCTACACTGCTGCCCTTCTAAGAGGTCGCGCAGCATTGGTAGCCACACTCCTCACTCATTACCTTCAGAGGCCAGACTGAGTGGAAGAATTCAAAAAGAATTGAACATGTTACCTCTCCTCCTCTGTCTCCCCACCTTATTTTACCTTCCACCAATGAATAGGACTCAACAATACGATTAAAACCATACATGGCAACCCTAGGTTTGCTGATGTGCCACATGTACTAGGTTTGCCGACCTTCTAAGAGTTCAGGACGTGGTGACGGGTTAAATTGTCAAACTATTTTCATCAGCCTGCCATTTTTATAGTGGTCAATGTCCCATACCATAAGGCTAACACAATCTGGAATGTATGTAGACGCATCAAACTGAAGTAAATTGGCCTCTTTGGAACCTTGTTTAAGCCCCATGGAAATATTTGGGAAAAATGTTAGGATAAGATTTAAAACCAGGTGTACCAAAGCAGTGAGAGTTGTGGAATTGTTTCAAAGGATGCTGATGCAGTAGGTAGATTTTTCACTGTAATTGATGCAAGATACTTCACAGTACGTGTATTCACTTCATATTTTTTCTATTTTTCAGTTCTATTCTTGCATTTACTGTTCAGATCATTTTATATGCTCAGATTTTTAAATTACGAAATCCATTTTTCTTTCCATTCCAAATCCTTGAAAATCTCCAAATATTTGCAGCTGTGCCCCCTTGGGGGAAAACTATTTTATCTATGAAAATTAGTGCTCCCAAAAGTTAATGTAAGGCCTCAAGCAGCAAGTTAGGTAGACCTTCCTTCTATTGAAATGAAGTATGTTCTTTGTTTATGTTGAAGCCCATCATTTTTCAGTTCCTGCTGTCTTGTTTTTCAGTTCCTCTAACTCTTTAACTTTTATTTTGTATCATAGCCTTCCTTCTCAATTTACTGTTTCTATACACAGGAAATCTTGTGTGGGAACACACCTTGTATATAGGTTCTGGGTACCCTTCAGGGAATCGAACGCTTTTTCCTATGAATTTTTTTAAAAATGAATAAAAAATACTTCCGGAGTGAAATAAGCTCTCGGGTATTCACAGCATGTTTATAACATTTGAATAGACAGTTGTAGCCCATAAAGTTTTTGAAATTTTTTAAATTGCTATTTCTCAGCCATAATCTGACATAGAGACAATTAATTTTTTGTTTGATTAAAATTTTGGGGACTGGGTTACTAAAACGGGGTATTTATCTTTTCTACATGATGAACGAAGCTTTACAGTATATTTTTCTGCAATAACCTCATTTTAGATATTTTGGCCCAAAAAAAAAATTTCCTTAACTTTGTGCTTGATAGTGCCCTAAATTTTCCTCTCTTTGGAATGCCTGTGGTTAGGGAGGCTTAACCTAACTTATCTAATTTTATTCAATCTTGCAGTTGTTTCTGTCCTGCGAGAAATCTCACTGGCAACACATGAGTTAGACTTGCTCTCTGAATCCGATTCAAAATCTTTGGCCATAACTATAGAAATAAATAAAAGGATTAGATTCAATGCTGTTCAGTACTGAAGTAGATCACTCCAATGTGAAAACTAGCTAAAAATTGATGCCCATTGCACTGAAATTAGGGACATTGCTTTGTGATAAGGTATTTTGTGCTAAAAGCTGTGATTGAAGGAAACTGATAGCTCTCAAGTTTTAAATTGAACCAGTTAATGTTCTTGGAATGTGTGGATTGATATCCCAGCACAATTTGACACCTGTAGGAGATCACCCGTTAAATGTGGTAAAGAGAATGGTAGAAGTTCCCTTGTGGTATTTCTTATTGAAGCTATCTGCTTGAAAATTTAGTACCAAAGTAATGTGCATTTTCCTGGTAATTAAACTACACATGCAAGTGTTTTGTAATAAATTTCAGCAAATATTTCTCCTGCATCTGTAAAGGCGATTTTATAGTTGAAATTAATGTAAAGTTTAAATAGTAAAATGTAGAAAGTTTTCCTCATAATTACACTTCTAAACAACTTCAAAATAAATGGGTAATGAGTTCAACTGTAAATTAGTTGTAATACATCTCAGTAGCCCATGAAAGTGTTTACATTCAGCAATTACAATTAAAACATTTCACACACATTCCTTACTTTATTTCAAAGCTTATTTCACACTCAATTTTAAGTGATGTAATCTGAATGGTGTGGTATTTCAGGTGCCATCAACAACCAAGAAAACTGACCTGCAGGAGATGATCACTCACTTCCAGTCAGCGCTGCTGAGTTACGATGAGGGACTGCTCGGGTCTGACAAGGACCTGGCAGGTGCTGTGTGGAGGCGGCTCATAAGGCGGGATGCGAGGTGAGCAGGTCATCTGTTGGTGGTGTAGGTGTGAGGTGAGCAGGTCACCTGTTGGTGGTGAAGATGTGAGGTGAGCAAGTCACATGTTGGTGGTGTAGGTGTGAGGTGAGCAAGTCACCTGTTGGTGGTGTAGATGTGAGGTGAGCAGGTCACCTGTTGGTGGTGTAGGTGTGAGGTGAGCAAGTCACCTGTTGGTGGTGTAGATGTGAGGTGAGCAAGTCACCTGTTGGTGGTGTAGATGTGAGGTGAGTAGGTCACCTGTTGGTGGTGTAGATGTGAGGTGAGTAGGTCACCTGTTGGTGGTGTAGATGTGAGGTGAGCAGGTCACCTGTTGGTGCGATATGTATCACCCTAATTACCAGTCAGTTATTAGTGTAGGTACTCGATAAGCAGCCAAACTTATTAGCTATAAGGGACCATAGTTGATTTAAGGGACAAATGAAGATATCTAAGATGAATTGGTTTAACATTGAACTCGTAAATCAACTTCCATCTGTTGTCATTTTAATTCACTCATAAAATTAGATGATCATCAAACGAATATTTTTAAAACGTAAGACTGATTTCCAACTCACGTTTTCAGGGACTACAATTATGGTGCTGCCGACCAGGACGGCGATGATGGAGAGGAGGACGGAGAGGACGAAGAAGATGATCCTGACGATGAGACTTCATTGGAGCACATTGTGGAGCCCACGGCCGACCCTCGCTGTCTGGAGGCCATGGTTTGCTACATCAGGAAGCAGGTGTGTGCTCCTGCTACCGTGTTTACTGAATAAAAAGGAATATTTGGGGCAAAAGTACAAGTGTTGGGTAACACCTGCGAAGCTCAGCTGTGTGAGCACATTGGGAAATGGTGGGAGATGGCTTTCTGAAAAGCTTACAGAAATGGAGTTTTTGTGTCTCTGCTTCCCAGACCTTATTACAATACATAGCGCAAACCTATGAACAGTCTTTATTTTTCAATATCTAGGCTCCTGCCTGTATAAAAAAACTTGATTTGTTTCGTTCTCATTCATAGTATTTTTGCCCATATATTTTGACCACCAACAGAAACTACTTCAATGTGCAAAGGTTTCTTGACTGAGCTTAGCTGCATGCGAGGATAATCATTCCAACGTGAGGGTTTTTATTTTCCAGATGCAGCTGCTAGACTCGGTGGAGCGTGACGCTCTCCTCATGAAGGGAGAGGTGGTCTGGCACAAGCCGGACTTGCCTGAGCATTTCTCCTAGTCGTCTCGTTCTTCTTACTTTGTAGATGTGATGCTGGGGTGTGAACCATAGCGGTATCCCAGCAGTGAGCACGATATGTGAGCTACCACCGCAAGTGTTGATCTAAAGGAAAAATAACCACACAGCAATGGGCCACACTTGCGGTGTGTGGGCCACACTTGCGGTGTGTGGGCCACACTTGCGGTGTGTGGGCCACACTTGCGGTGTGTGGGCCACACTTGCGGTGTGTGGGCCACACTTGCGGTGTGTGGGCCACACTTGCGGTGGGCACGACGGTGATTAATAAAGTTAATTTTTTCGTAGACGACAACAAACGTAGGTGAACGTCAGTATTTCATTTTTATATTTATTATCTTGAGCGTATTTATTAAGTTTTTTGCAGGATTAAATGAACAATTTAATTTACTTACATTACTTCTATTTGACCAAATTTCACTTTGGTTTCTTGCTTAACCTCTGGGAAGAATTTGAGGCAATAGACAAACTAAGTATACATTTGCTGTATTTGTGCGCACTTGGTTGTTCATTTTTGATATTTATCCATGAAAGCAATGGATACATTTACGACCATGTAGCAAGGCATAATCAGTCGTTTAACTAAAGGCAAATTTGGGCATTACTCGCTCCTCTTTTACTGAAACTTTCGATGACGCCAGTTTATATGGTGTTCTATTTACCGGCTAATGATTTGCAAATAAAAATCAAATCGTGAATTTTAAAGCTATACTTGTATTTGGTCTGACCAGAAATCCGGACGAAAAATTGTTTTTTAGCTAAAATTAAGAATGTTTTTTGAACTTTGTGTTTTGATCGTTAGCAGCAGTTGTCCGTTTTGATCAAATGCTGCGTAATTTACTGCAAAAAATATTTGCAGAAAAATTTTGGTTCTTAACATGGAAATCCTGCAGATACCACTATTGTTTATATAGAATAATATTTTCACGTGTAGAGCTTCCTTTTTCCCATGTTCTCTTCAGTGCCGCTGAAGAACCTTGCTATGCCATTTTCATTTACTGTTAAGCTCTCTGTTATGCTTGCATGTGTGCGCTCTGGGAACTAGTGTCAATTTTTGACCGCGCAAATGAATGAAATAAAGCTGTACATTTGTATCTGTCGTTCAATTATTCTCCTTGCCGAAAATAGTGCTCGACATTTAGAAGTCAAAACTGACGCAGCCTTACAGGGGATGCTTCTTCGCTTCTGAGGAATGCCTCTCTAGTTAAGATGACGGTGGTACAACTATTGTATTTATGGGAATAAGTTCTCTCAGAGAGAAAATGTGAGATCCTGAGCTAAGCCTTAGATAGGCCATATTTTGGTAAAGTAGACTAGGTTTTTGTTTTGTTATGTATCAGCTTTTTTTTTCACTGCTGTCCTGTTTTCAGCACCTACTACTTTCCTCTTCGACTTCAATCTTGTTTCACCGACTTTCTCAACTTACTGTTTCTAAGTGCATTGTGCATAGATTCCGCGTTCCTTCAACTCCATACTGAATGGTGCCTTCCTCTTCCCTCTCTTTGGAACACCTTTGTTGCTGTTAGGGAGGCTCAAAGTAACATCTAATCTAAGAAAACGGTGGCACAAGTGTGAAATTCCAACGTCTTCTTCCGAAAAGTAACAAAACGCGAAAAGCGACATAGCAAAGGCGATCTCAAGAGAGCAAAGTAATTAGACTATTTAGTATGGACTGCAAAAATAGAGCATTTATGCTCATGGAGGGTTTCCACACTGAATGCATCCTACGCATAAAAATTACACGTTGAAAAGAGCAAAGAAGAGAATTTGAAGAAGCATGAAATAAAGAAGCAAAGTGGTTGCGCAAAACAGAACTGCTGAAGGCCTACTTACAGCTGAGGTAACCTAACAGTCGCTCCCCTGGAGCACATCGAGTGCTCAACACTAGATGTGCGATGTGCTTTTTAGTTTGCGGAAGTCGAAGACTGATTTCACGGACGTAAAACTAAGCGGTAGCTTAGATTTTAAAGTGAGAAGGCAGTGACCGCTGACTAGCAACCTTCTGTCCGCATGCTGTCTCAGCGAGTACAGAGGAGGGAGACAGCCAGCGGCGATAGTTTTCTGATGACTTGTTTTTGCTAAATGTTTTTTTAAGGGAAATCGTCAGATTTAACTTTCTTTTTATAAAATTTAAGCAGTGAGCTATATCTTTAAACCAATGTGGTAACCTAATATGTTTCCTGACTTGCGTGAAACCCTCTACATTTTAATTTGGACTTAATTACTTTATTGTAGTATCCACAGACCAGTGCTTAAATGCACCATTTAATACAACTATTATTGTGCCTGGAAAAACCGATCATTTCTTGACAATTTCAAATTTATTGAATTTGTCCTCGTAAATCGGGCAATATTTTCACCTTCAATCTGTCTCGGGAAAATTTTTGATAGAATAGACTAAGACTAAGCTTGTTTGCCCGTCGGTAGTCTGTGAATCTTCATCCCTTAGGGCCTGCCCCACTTGGTTACTTCACTGGTTCCGGAATTTTCAGTTCCCGTCATTCCTGTCGGGAATTTCGCTTTAATTAAGTTTAGGAGACCTACGAGTGTTCTTCTGACCTAGTTAAATTGTGCTGTGTTGGTGAAGTAATTTCCGTGGTTATTATCTCGTGAAATATTCTAATGTACCTTATGTACATCATTTTCTCTGTGCGTGCACTTTCACCCACACGGTGGTGACTCCCGTCATTTTGACATTTAGTTCAATCTCCACGTTAACTGATACTCTAATGCATTCGATGGAAATTCAAAGCTAATATAACATATTGCGATTAAAATGAGCTTGTATGAAGTGGAGTCTCACACTTGGAAACAGAACAAGAAATATCCCCCCTTTCGTCAACAGTCTTCATTCTTCAGCACCTAATCATCCCGGCAAATGAACAAGGGGTATTCGAGAACCGAAACCTGCCTACAACTGCCAAGGTATTGTTCTTATTTAAAAAAAAAAAATTTGCCAGAGACAGCGTAGGTAAGCATTATGGTAGCTAGGAATTTTTATTGCTTCTGATAGTACTGTACTTCGATATTGGTTTGGGAATTAAAATTAACTTTGAACTGCTATTTCTCTCATTCTAGGAACTGTGTCGACTAGAGCTGTGGTAGATCGTGCCCAACATATTTTTCTCAGTGCAGTTCTTTCGTATGTGTTAAGCGTTTGTATGGTTTTTAGCGACCCACTTTATGCCATTTTTCATTTTCTTGGCATAACAAGCGCAGGATATTGTTTCCTTTTGCTTTCGTTGTTTGTATCTTAACAATATTTGTTGCTTCAGCAGGTTATAATTATCTCCTAAAACCTGTAGGTTTTCAGCTTCTAGCACGAAGAAAACTATTCAACCACTTAAACATCGGTACTTCTGCTTATGTAGACGTTTACTTTTAATGTTTTTTTATCGTTTAAAAGTATGCTGGACGAAAAACTAGGTAATTGGGCATTCAATCTTTAGTATTATCACGTACTGATAATTGCAGCCTAGTTTGGGGAGACATAACCCAGAATCTTCAAAGAGAGTTACAAAAATGTATGAATTTCGCGGCCAAGGTTGTGTGCAAAGGTAGATTCAAGAGGAGTGATCATGCAACCCCTCTCCTAAATAAACTTGGCTGGACTTCTATTCAAGAGACCCCTCAGGGGGATACAACTATTGTATCTATGGGAATTAGCGCTCCCAGTGGGACAATGTGAGGGCCCGAGCTAAAGGTTAGGTAGGTTTCTTTTTATTACAATAACACAGGTTTTTGTTTTGTTCCGGACCAACTTTTTTTCGGTTCACTGCTGTCCTGTTTTTTCAACACCTACTACTTTCTTCTTCAACTTTGATCTTGTTTCATGAACTTCTTTCTCATCTTAATGTTTCTATGACCTTTCTGCATAGATTCCACGTTCCCTTAACTCCATACTAAATGGCGCCTTCTTCCTTCCTCTCTTTGGATCTCATTTGTTGAAGATAGGGAGGCTTAAACTAACTAATAATAATCTAATATATTCAAGAGAGACTCCAAATTTGTAATGCCCAATACGTATTTTCCTCTTTAAATCTCCCTCAGAGCAACGCTGAAACTAAAATTCCATCCTCCAACTGCGAATAACCAAAGGCCGAATCGAAGAAACAACGTATTTGTCAATTACCGTTCATCTGACATTGGGCAGAAAGGTCTGTCAATATCAGGCGCCTTACTGTGGAACAAACTTCCCCGGAGTCTCAAAACCCCTCGACCATAGAAATAATTTAAAACCAAAATAGCACGCCATCTTGCTTCTTCTCTCAACAATAATTGTAAGCTGCTATTCCTTAAACAAAATGAGACTTAAAACAAAACGCGTTACTCTGAGTCTCTACAATAATTATGTGCTACAATCACAATGTGCTACAAATTTATTTTGCTCATAACTCTACATTACACTACATTGTTGTGGTGTGCGAATGCGGTGTGATTTCTTGTATGCCAGTATTCACGAACATCTAGGGTGTTTTTTTTTTGTGCGAACAAATTTCAACCATAGGTGGAAAAACTCAAAAGAAATCGTTTTTCACGAATGATAAAATGTCAAAAGCTCCTCAGTTTCCGAGTTATGAGGACTTAAAGAAACTTTAAAACTTGAAGTGGAATACTACGTGCGCGCAAATGTTGGCGCTAGTCTTGATAGTTCCGACCCAGCTAAAACAGGTTTTTGTTATTTTTACAATAAAAGCTGTTCTGATCTTTGATGAATGACCTTTGAACCAAGATATTTTTAAAAGCGATGTAATTTCATCAAATGTATTAACTTTATAGGACTTCAACGTTTTCTTTTCTTATTCATGTCATAAAATGTTCTTCATAGCTTTGTAAGGTAATTTATAATTTCTTACACCCGTGAGTAAATTACCACAATATTATTCAGATATATTGTTTCACGTATTACTCCAATGATATTGTAAATGTTCTGGTTAACGTTGTAAAACCTTTTCATGTTTTTGACTCATGTAAACTCTTTTGTGCCACTATTATCAACGAGTAAATATCATAAATTTGTACTGCGGTAAAATATATCTGCTCCGAGCTCGCTGCTTGGCAAACTACGTTGTTGATACGAAGGAGTGAAAATTTTTTTTCACAATATCGATCTTATAATCTAAAACGCAGAATTGTTTAAATTCAACCCAACCATCTTTCAATATTAATTCCTCGTACCGCAAGTTCCTGAGCTCGTATTTCAATGTATGAGCGCACTATAAAATATGAATGTTTTCAGCTATGAAAATGCACTGTTTTACACTTCTTTCTTTTCTAAGGATAAAGGAGGTTTAAACAACAAAGGAAATGCATTTTTCCGTGCTTTTCTCTCAATCATTTGTTTTGACCATTGACATGGGTGTTGCGATACGTATGTGTGTATATCAACTATGGATCTTTACGTTGAAACATTTTTGAAACTAATGATGGTTCCTGTATCATCTTCATTGGAAATAAACTGGTTTTCTTTTCTTTCTTCTTTTCATTTCTGTGAGCATTAAATCCAGGCAATTGTGTAACAATTTGAGCATTTTTTCTCAAAGATTTGTTTTTGCCAACTTCTCTCTTTTCCAGTATCTCTGAACCTGCTTAATGAATATTGGGATAATTCCTGCAAACTGAAATTCGATCCCTATTTAAATTCGGTAAAAAAGTTCATGCGAAGCTTTCAAAGGGAATCTAGGATCTCTATTCTTGACAAAGTAATAATGATCTTAGGTAATCAAGCAAAATCCTTTCCACTGTTAGATTCAACTTAATTTGGTATTTTACCCTGTAATGTGAATGGATCATAAATCTAATTTTGAATCCCCTCAGGGGGATACAACTATTGTATCTATTGGAATTGGCGCTCCCAGGGGGACTATGTGAAGGCCCGAGCTAAAGGTTAGGTAGGTTTTCTTTTTGTTGCAGTAGAATGGGATTTTGGTTTATTCCGGACCACCCTTTTTTCGTTTCAGTGCTGTCCTGTTTTTCAGCACCTACTACTTCCTTCTTCATCTTTGATCTTGTTTCATAATCTTCTTTCCCAACTTACTGTTTTTATGCCCTTTCTGCGTAGATTCCACGTTTCCTACACTCCATACTAAATGGTGCCTTCCTCCTTCCTCTCTTTGGATCGCATTTGTTGCTGCGGGTAAGGAGGCTAAAACTAACGACTAAACTAATCTAATCTAATTTTGAATCTACTCTTCATATTTGACTCATTTTGACTATTGTTGTAAACTTAAATATCGAACTTCATACGAACCCATTAATTGATCAGTGTAATGTGCTGTCTTACAAGTTGCGTAAATATTCTTCATTTCAAATCATAGAAATTGGTAAAGCTAGACCGACAAAGAGGTTAGCTTTGTCAGCCATCTCAAAGCGATTAGATCGTCTGGGTCTGTTGGCCTCAGTGACTGTCAGAGGAAGATGAACTCGGTTGAACTGGAACGATTCAGTTGAACTGGGCAGCATCTTCATAAATTTGATGAAAGATTTTGAGGAGTTGCCTACATTTAGTTTCAGCAGGAAAGCTTTGAATCGAACGATCCAGCTGAGTTGATAATCTATGATGCCGCTAAGACCTGTTAAGGGTTCAATATCTCCTTGGAGACCGGCTCTGAATACTGGAAAAATAACTTTCTTTTCCGTGAAAATTAAAATTGCTTGCCTTAAATCTAAAAGTGTGCTAACTGTAGAGTTGTTAGGTGAATTCGTTGCCTTTTCATGTTTATTTATTTTTTTTGTAAACGTTAAAGGTAGCTCAAATTAATTGCGACCATTGTTCTCGACGAGCTAATTATCATTGTTTTTGTTGAACCTTGTACAAACGAAAACAGTTTTCGCTAGCAACCGTCTCCAGGACATGCCGCAGTTCCGGTCGACGTTGAAAAGTGAACACGACCTGGACTGCAAGGTCAGGTACGTTACTTGGTATCACTGCTGTCATGTTGACTCGGGGCCTAAAAGTTCCTAAGTTTGAGCTTAAACTTGATTTCTGGTGACACGGCTCAGAATTTCTCACAAGCTCTTCCATGGATTGACTGAAGAGCCAACTAAACTGTTTGCCTTCCTCTACGAACTTGATTACCTTCTCTCGGCCAGTGCCGGAGAGTGAGGCAAGTTAAGCGCATAGTTTTCATAGGGAAATTTTCTAGCTGTGAAAAGTTACTCTGTGTGACAGACATGCTGTTCAAAGTGGAAGACGTCGCCAGGAAGCGAGAAGTAAATTCTTTGGATAATTATGGCAAAGCCGTTTGTATTGGATTCAGATCCATCAAGCTGCTTTCTTTCCTAATGAGCTGGAATTCCTCACTCATCCAAAAGTCACACTCCTGTCCATTTGGTTGAAAATCTTCACTTTTTCCTCGACTCAGGCGGCTTGATTAGGTTGAGGGGTTGTCTGGGTATAAGCTGGCGTATTTCCTCCGAAGAGGCCGGTCCTATGCTAATTTCTAAACAAGGTTATCTGTCTAAGTTGCTTGTAACTCACTGTCATCACTAATGCATATACCTTTGTTTCTTCCACTCTGAAATGTTTGAGCAACAATGGGTTTGGGGTCCCTGGACGTAGGCCTCTAATTGAATAAATTATTCGGCAATGTAGGCAGTGTACTAAATTGAATGCTCGAGTCTTTAAATATCTTGCCCAATAGATTATCATTCCAATGAAGGAAACTGTGTCAAACCGTTGAGAAATGATAGTTAATACCACTGGCCACTTCAATGTCAAATTGGGCGTTACTTAGGTTGAAACGTATATTGCTATATTTTCTTATCTTTCCGTAAGAGCTTTTTAATTGGAACTGGTTCCCACATAACTAATGCCTCTCTTGCAGCTTTCATTAGGTTCTCCTATAGGTCTAGATTTCCAGAAACTGATCATTCTGATAATGCTCCCTCATTCCAGCAAACTGCAGAACTGTTGAATAGTTCGGTGTCTGAAGGCGTTGCTTGTTACTTTGCTGGCAGTAACATGAAACATGTAAAAATACCTCTTAATGGTTGGGGAGACTAATCAGGGACGTTAAGAGTTGTCCTTACAAGTCAATTGGTCGGAATAAAATTAGAGAACATTTCGTTCATAGCCTTGCTATCCAATGTGCAAAGCGCAGTTAACTTTAGCCTGTCGAGTTACTTGGATTCCAATCACCTCTCAAAAGAACTGTCTGTGGCCTATCGGCCCAGTCGAGCACTATTTAGAGATATATAAACACTCGACTGTTTAAAGCCAGCTGTGAGGCGCACCTCGCTTTTTTTAAAGCTGCCAATGGCCATCTTTTACCATTTTTTACTATTCTTTCCATCTGTATATCTACTCTACCTCTTTTTCTAAAAGATATCTCAATGGCTACACTCGTGAACACAAATGTGAATATCAGGAGGGTGAAGAAAAAAATTTACGATTTAAAATGGTGCCCAACTGTTTCGATTCCAACGAAATATCTGTAAATGGCGTCCGTGCTGTGTTTACCACAAGTCAATATAGTTCATCTTTTCGCACAGTGAAACCTATCTGCGCCGGGTCAATTCCAATTCAACCTGAAACCAGATGATGGCGTCTTTTCGGCCCCACGTGTATCTAGTTGTGCATCCATCTCTGGATAACACCTAATTAGGTATGTTCCTTCTATTCGGGGGATACTATTGAATAATTGCAGATTATGTTCATAACTTGTTTTACCATTAGTATGGAATTTTTTTTTCATACCTGCTAATAATTCTCTTGCGATATTCAGTCACCATTGCTCATAACGTGCTCCCTATAATTGTACTATTTCTTCCAGGGCTGCGCTGTTATCTTGTAACGCAGCTGTGCTGCGTTTTGCAACAAGAAAGTGGGAGCAGCCTTTCCGATTTTCCACGAACAGAATGGGGTTCCGTTCCCGCCTCGATTCGTTGTTCAAATTTTGAATAACTTTTCTGCAGTCACTATCATTTGAAACATAAAAGTAAGGTTATCATAAACCGAACCGTTTTGAATGTCCATCACTGCTCCCGAATATTCGTACTATGGGGCCCCAAAAAAAGGCAATCATCAAATCGTTATTTGCCGTTTAATCAGTAGTTCAGTGGCTGCTTGTCAATAAGCAGTTTCTTGTTCTAATCAAGTTAGGTTCAGGCCAATGGTGTCTCATTGCCGTTGCACAGATTTATGTTGATATAGTGTCGTACTATCGACACAACTTGATATATTTTCAGCGGTAGCTTCAAACTACCAATGTAGGAGCTACAGTATCAGAAGCCGTAAACTTCTACGGAGCAAGGGAAAGTAAAAGCACAGCAAGGCTCCTAATAATGTACTAATTCCGTCGGTGACAGACTTTCCTTAGAACTAGCAATGCCCGGAAGTTAAACAAGGACTTTCCGGAGCTCATAAAGTTCGTGAAGGCAATACACCATAAAGGACTACCGTCGGTCAGAGTTCCGACCGTTTATGACTCTTCCGGCTCCAAGACCCAGCGAGACAAAGACAACGGGCTGTGCTCACTTCACACGGCACATCCTGAGATATAACAATTTCCTTCCCTTTAGATGAACATATGAAAAACGGAAGGCAGAACTCAACAACCCATTCGCATTACAGGTTTAGTTATTCTACCTGATCTACGCGGTTCATTTTGTGCAGATGAACTGCTAACAGGCTGCACAGTAGCAGGCTCAGCCGCCTTGCTACTGA
>JACJUY010004549.1:14177-37938 GCA_014220935.1 Platorchestia sp. MABIK | reverse complement strand
ATGCTGGGTAAAAATTAATGAATGTTTTCCTCTTTTTTCATTTGTGCGTACTAGGGAAGCTTTACTTTCAATTTTTCATCTGTTTGTTTTAGCGAATCTCATGTCAATGTGACGATTGTTAAATTAATTATCTAATCGATTAATTAATCGCCACACTGACATGATATTCGCTAAAACAAACAAACAAAAAAGTGAAAGTAAATTCGCCAATACAAACTGATAAAATGCGAAGGAAAAAATCATTCATTTTTAATTAAGAAATTATAAATAATGCAATTATATAAATTGTAATTAAAATAAATTTAACAATTTAATATTTTAATAAATAATTTAATTGCTTGTTAATAGGCGGGCGTCATTTATGAACGCTCAACTATCCCCTGGAGCAGCTTCTTGTCTATTGCAGTAAGTAAGTCAATCGTTTACAATTTGTTCATTATTATTTATTTTCCATGGCACTAATTTATTCACACGGTCCCTCAGACTCAGTTAATTGAAAAAATCTACACATGTCATTTTACCCCTTCCTATCTCAATAAGCTACAATTTTGTAGGGTAAGTAATAGCAATCATTTTTATTTAATTTTTAAAGACTTAGCAAATCTACATTTATCATTTTTTCCCTTCCCATCTTAATAAGCTACAATTTTGTTGTGTAGGTAAGAGCAATAATTTCTATTTAATTTTTGAAGACTAAGGAGCATACTCTCCGCATCATTTTCAAGTGCTCTCTTATTTAACTGACCATGCAGGCTAAATTTAAATCGTTTCCAAATTTCAAATTTTTTTTTACTTGGAATTGCACGTGGGAAAATTGTGGGAATGTAAATGGCTTTTCCTTTTAAATGGCGAGCACACAGCTGCTGAAAATAGAATAAAAAGCGTTTACAGTCCGGAGAATAATGTGGAGAAAATCAAGTTTTTATCACTTTGGATGCTAAGGGTTAAACTGAAGTTCAATATTAAACTCAAATTTGAAGTCAAAAAGTTTTAAGTAATTTTATGCATACCAAACACTAACTGGGTCCATTAAACTCAACTTTAAAGTCAAAAAGTTGTAAGTAATTTTATTCATACCAAACATTAACTAGGTCCATTAAACTCAAATTTTAAGTCAAGAAGCTGCAAGTAATTTTATACATACCAAACATTAACTGGGTTCATTAAATACCATCAGTTTTAAAAGCCACTAAAAATTTTTCAAACGACCCATCGATGGGTCATTTCGCAGCAGGAAAAACGGGGGGTCGCATCCCAAACAATATGTTCATAACAACAAATTTAAAATGCGTACCCTATGTTCGACTTTTTCCCATGTTCATATGAATACCAGGCGTGAAGATGTCCGTGAATGTGACTCACCACCTGCGACTGTAGGTGAGTATTCACTCATGACTCAAGGTACTCACCTCGAGCACATTCTGTCCCATGTTTATGAGGGCACTTTGGCCCAAACATTCACGCATTTTTACCTTATCAAAGCATAGCAATCCGGTAACGTGGATACGACCGCCCGATTGTTCATCTAGCAAAACATTTTCAGTATGAAGAAAAAAACATTTTCAGTAGGTATCAAGGAAAATCAAAGGCCTAAATAAATAGTTGGCACCGTTCGAGAGCCTCTGCTGAATAATAATCTATACGGACGTTTTTTCACGATCAAAGCACAGCTGGCCAGTCTAGTCTATATCTGTAGCGCGAATTCAAAACATAATAGATTTTCAGCATCGAGAGCAAGCCATGTTCAAAATTGATAGTTGACAGGAGTTCTCCCCACAAATCCCTCCACCGCCCCTATATTTTGACCCTAATGTTGCCATGCCAATGTTATTCCTACGGGAAAAGCGGCGAAGTGATCGCAATTTTACGACCTTTAAGGCCAAGATAAAGATACCTGAGGGCGACACTCGCTTCATTTTCTGACCATCGCTTCACGTCTATGAGTGAAGCGAGCAGGTGGAATTTGGTGTGCATGGTCGACGTGCGGCGGCGGGGGCTGTTAGGCCGGTGGTCGGACTTAAAAATAGCGCATATAATTCGATATTATGACCAAGGTAAGACGTCTCCGGGAAATATGGTGGACAGGTGCTGGCTGCGTTGCCTGCGCCCGCCAAATTGAAATTAAGAATAAAAGCTGAATAAAAACCTGAGTCTGACTATTGGCCGACGGTGTTCTCAGTGCTAGCGCGTGGCTAATAAATTAAAGCGACCGAAAAAAAACAAATGGACGAGCATAGGAGCTTATGGTTGCTTAAAAATGTGGTCTAAGGGAGAGGTGGGGCACTAATGAGCACTTGCAGAATTTTATTAAGGGCGCCTCTTCATTAATGATATACAAACAAATATACGGGGCGCGGGCACAAGGACTCTCAGCCGTATAGGGAACAGGCTTCTTTGAGGCTGCAATATGTCATCTCGCATGCATATCATCAGTATGTTGGGCTGTACGCATAGCATCAGTGTGTCATCTTGTACGCATGGCATCACTAAATCGTACTGTATGCATATCATCAGTATGTCGTGATGTACGCATACCATCCAGCTGCGATATGAATGAAGCAAAAATATTTTACGCAGAATGTGCCATAATCTTACCTATACCACTCTTTGTGCGTTTATTTATTTCTATATTAGTTCGGTGTCCGCTTATTCCGCGTGTCTGTGACGCTCACAAGGACGCTCAATGACCGTATCTGTGATACGAGTTTCACCAGTGCACAAGTACAAGAATATTTTAATCGCGGGTACTATTGGCATGGATGTATTTGTTTGGCATCCACATCTGCAAGATTTATTTGAGCAAAATTTCGAATCTGTCATTTCTGACGGGTCGTGTACACTAGTGACGGGCCGTGTACACTAGTGACGGGTCGTGTACACTAGTGACGGGCCGTGTACACTAGTGACGGGCCCTGTACACTAGTGACGGGCCGTGTACACTAGTGACGGGTCGTGTACACTAGTGACGGGCCGTGTACACTAGTGACGGGCCGTGTACACTAGTGCATTTTATAAACCGTCAAGTTTTTGAGACAAAACTTTTAAAGTTATGTGTCAATAAGACTTGAGTTTCAAAATAATAACTTAGAAAATTTAAACGATTATATAAAATGCCATTACCAATATAATTATATGTCATAAAGTTGCAAGGAATAAAGTTATTAGTTACAAAGTAATTAGTTATAAAGGTATGAATTAGGAAGTCTTTAGTTATAAAATATAAGTTTAAAAAATAATAAAATAATAAAGTTAAAATATCTTAGAAGGTTTACAATTACGAATTAAAGATTTGTATGATATTGAGTTATAAGGTATAAAGTTATATGTTACGGAGTTATAAAATTATGAATCATTAGTTACGGAGTTATAAAATTATAAATCATTAGTTACGGAGTTATAAAATTATAAATCATTAGTTACGGAGTTATAAGTTTTAAAGATATAGGTTATAGAGTATAGTACTGTGTCAATCAAAGTTATAGGTCACAAAGATTTTATGTGCTTCGAGTTATAATTTCATAGAACTTGAATCTTTAAATCATTGCACTGATGTGATCCTTCACTAGATACTTATATAGGGAGCTAAAATGTGCAGGGGCATTATTAAATGAATATACATACAAATTAAATTCAATATACATGTAATATAAATATAATTTTATATTTAGAATAAATATATAATATAATCATATGACTGTAGAAGTCAACATTGGTTTGAACAAAGTTGAAATTTAAACTCAAATGTATGTGTGTTAGAGGGTACACACTACCGACCTGAGTGTGTGTACACACTACACACGCCACACACGGTACACACGCTACACACGCCGCACACGCCGCACACGCCACACACGGCACACACACTACACACGCCACACACTCCATACACGCCACACGCGCTATCGCCTGTGTTTGTCTCAATATGAAAAATCTGTTAGCAGTCGATGTTGGAGTTCTCCAAATTTTAGCTTCGTTTTGTGTTTGGGATGTTGTATTCCTCACAATTTCGTACCAGCTCTCTTTACCCCAGCCCAATTTATACCAGCCCGGCCAATACCCGCCAAGTTCACACCAGCCCAGTTTGCACCAGCCCAGTTTATACCAACCCAGTTTATTCTAATTCAGCTATACCAACCAATTCAGTTACCTTCATTGGCCTATTTAACACTACCTTAGCTGTCGATTTCAAAATCCCAGTTTACACGACCTGCCCAGTTGATTTCAAAAGCCCAGTTGACACGGCCAGCCCAGTTTACAAGACCTGCCCAGTTGATTTCAAAAGCCCAGTTGACACGGCCAGCCCAGTTGACAAGACCAGCCCAGTTTAACGAAGCACCAGTCCAGACTTCTCTGACAAACTTGCCGATGGTTTCTTTTTGGAAGGCTGGGTGCGCTCATTAGAGAAGGATATCGGGACAACTTTCCCCCGCAGACCAGTGTCAAATTAAGTCATAAAATAGTCCCATGATGACTATTGGACCAGTCGGACTCTGAAGAGAACGCCCTTGGACTGCCGATCCGCCCTATCATTTGGTGCGTGTTGTTTCTCTAGGTTTAGTGACACGTAAGTATCTGCCCAACTGATGTGAGGTGACCTCACATCTCTATATCACCTCCGCTGCGCCGCGAAAGGACTTTGAATCACCTGAAAATTGCCTTAAATACAACCGAAAAACAGCGTGGATGCACTTAAAACGACTTTAAATAACCACAAAAAGGGCTTAAAGACACCGAAAAGATTTGAATCACCTGAAAATTGCCATAAATACCCCCGAAAAACAGCGTGGATACACTTAAAAAGACTTTAAATAACCACAAAAAGGGCTTAAAGACACCGAAAAGATTTGAATCACCGGAAAAATTGCATTGAAAATACCCTCGAAAATTTTCTTGGGTACACTGAAAAAGACTTTAAATAACCCCGAAAATGGACTTAAACACACCGAAAAGAGCTTAAATAGGTCGAAGAAATGGGTAAATAACCCACTACAAACTTATTACACTTGAAAGAAATTTAAATAACCCTTCCAGAATCGTAAACACACCGTAAAAGAGCATGAATACACAAAAAATATCGTAAAAACTTCAGAAATAGAACGTCAAAACACTAGAAAGAACTTTAAATAACCATAAAAGAACCTGAAATACGCAGAAATACAGCGAAAAACTTTAAAAAACTCAAGAGGGCCTTAACTTTTCAGAAAAGGACTTTATATAAGCAGAAAAGGGCCTTAAAATTGCCGGAAAGCGCCCGAGATGACGGTTGGTAAACAAGATACGGGCTGAGGTGACAGAAAATAGCAATCATTTGGCCGGAATTTCTCGGTAGAATGAAGAAAGGCGAGTCTTATGTATCGTAAAATGATAGCAATAAAAATTAAAATAAAAACAATGATAGTAATGATGACTTTTGGACAACTTCAGGTTATTACCATTATCACCTTAATAATCATTATTATCATTATTTTCCCTGTTTTCAGTACTACCATTATTATAAGTTAATTATTATCATTTTTATCATTATTGTCGTTAGGGTTCCACAACACTAATGTTCTCTCCAGTGCAGCTGGCCATAATGATTATTAAGATGATAATGGTAATAATGATTATTAAGATGATAATGGTAATAATGATTATTAAGACAATAATGATAATAATTATTATTAAGATGATAATAATAATAATGGTTATTACGACAATAATGATAATAATTATTAAAATATAAATGAAAATAACAATCAAAATACGTTGTCCTAATGTGTTTTACTAGCCCACACGCCCGCGCAATGCAGGCTGGTGAGTTGGTTTGCGTTGCTTGATTTTGCTCAAAATTAAGGTTTTTTTTTTCAATCACGACGGAGATTTCTTAAAGCAGTGGGTTAATTTTGCGACATATGTAGGTCTGAATTTTGCGAAATATGTAGGTCTGAACTAATTTTGCGACATATGTAGGTCTGAATTAATTTTGCGAAATATGTAGGTCTGAACTAATTTTGCGACATATGTAGGTCTGAATTAATTTTGCAATATATGTAGGTCTGAATTAATTTTGCGACATATGTAGGTCTGAATTAATTTTGCGACATATGTAGGTCTGAATTAATTTTGCGATATATGTAGGTCTGAATTAATTTTTCAAAATATGTAAGTCTGAATTCCCGCCATGGAGGTGTTTTCTTCAGTATTTAAATATAAATACTAGGAAACGAACACTCCAGAGGTGAGTTATATAAATATTTATGTATACATTTTCATGAAATACGGGAAGATACGTAATACCGAATGACATAGGATACGGGAGGACACGGGACACTGTAAGATACGTTAGTTAAATAAAACTCCATCACTGTTTCTTGAATAACGTGTTGTAAGATCTCAAGTACCACCAATGGAATCTTTTTCTTCCATCATTCTTAGTTTTATTGGAATGGTAAAGCGTTCGAGTTCTTTGTGTCATCCTGTAAATATATACGTATATTTGCAGTGCATGTTGTGGTGGTGTGTGTATGTGTTGTGTGTGTGTGCGTGTGAGTGCTGTTGTATGCGTGTTTCGGTTTGAGTGTGTTCGTAGTGCATGATGAGGGTGTATAGTTATATATACTGTGTGTGTATGTGGATGTATGAAAGCATGTGCGTATATTTGTTCATGCATGTGCACGTATATCCGTGTGAGCGTATTTGCGTCCACCAGAAAGTGCATGAGTCTGTGTACGTACAAGCGTGTGTGTGTGTGTGTGTATGTATATAGATAAATATATATATGTACGTATGTGTGTGTGTATATATATATATATATATACGCATGTATGCATTTATGCATGTGTTTATGCAAGAATTATGTATGAATGTGCGTGTGCGAATGTATTATGTATGAACGTGTGTCTGTATGTGTGCGTTTATGATAGAGGTGCACTGTATGAGTGAATGTATGAGAGCGTGTGTGTGTGTGTGTGTGCAGCCCACACAACACCACACAATCACACACAAAAAACAACCACCGGACCCGAAGCGCCCCAAAATAACAGCTAATCAGTTAATTATCTCACGCTAATCAGTTAAGTATCACGCCCTCGCGAATCAACAGCAGATCTCGCGACGTCTTTGATCATCTGTGAGTTTTTGCGACGAGTTTTTAGAGCATTTTAGGCCGAAAATAAACTGCTGGTCACGCTCGGTCCGACCTGCTTAGGTGCGTGAGACGCGCTAGCTCTGACTAGATCATCCTTTTTTATACGCGCGTCGGTTTTAAAATTATTCGATTTTTGCTTATCCGACTGCGATCGTAGCTGTGGTGTCTTGTGCGCCGTGTACTTATACTTATACTTATACTTATATCAATGTTGTTTGGACAAATTGTACGGCGATGGTATTTGGCCAATCCTTACATGAATGGTACTTGTTCGTAAGTCATGGGTACTTGGTCTATTTTTAATATCATTGGTGCTTGGCCTATCTTTACATCAATGGTACTTGGTCAATTTTACATTATTGGTTTTTAGTCAATTCTTACATCATTGGTTCTTGGTCAATTCTTACGTCAATGGTACTTAGTCAATTAACACACGCACATCGTTGGTATTTGGTCAGTTTTTGCAGGTACATCTGTGTATCTCAGATACATGTACCGATGACTAAACTGCAGCAATATCTTGTTTTAAAAAGCATTAATATTCTAAACAGCAAGACCTTCTTTTACAAAATATCATTATGTTTTTTTAGTATCATCATAATACATGAGGTGTGGCATCAAAGGTGCTACATTGGCACCGGAGAAATGTGTTTTTAAATCAAATAACTGCAAGTTATTCTCATTAAAGCTACCTCACTCTACCTACCAATATAATTAACCTCCTCGGTCAGATTGGCCCGATTTTGGGAGCCGTTTTCTTTATTCTCGTAAATCCCGGCATGACAGACGGTACCGTTAATTTACCGTCGCTACAGACAGGGCGCTGCCCAGCTCTGTCACATGCCCCGTCACATGCTCGTCACAATAGAGCTCTGTTTTTTGCTGTCAGTTTAGGTTCACGTTTTCTTTTCGGTGACGTGAAGGTAGTTTCACATTTTCAGTCGGTGTTTCTTTTTTTCTTATGGAAGCTTTCATTTTAATGTTTAATTCATTGACGAACTCTAATTTATCATTTATTGATTCATTTATTCATGGAGTTCTAATTCATTGACTCATCCAGGAGTCTAATTCATTGTCTTATGGTGTTAGCTGATAAAGTTTGTGATTGATTGTTTTGGGGAAATTGCTGTACGCATACACGTGTGTATATATGTACAGGGTGGCGCACAAGTAACGCACCCTTTTAAAAAATTTAAAATTAATAGTAAATAAACTATGAAAGGTACAACGATAGGGTTAATTGCAAACGATAGAGGAACTCTTAAAGTTTATTTACATGTCGTATCCTGTCTACAGATACCCAGTGTATATTGCGGTAATAAATCTTTAAAATTTACCTTCAAAAGGGTGCGTTACTCATGCGCCACCCTGTATTTACACTTTTGCATCAAACGTATATTTACTCAGAACTCCTCTTCAAAATTCGCTCCCATTTGGCGAAATCTACTCAACTGCCTGCAGAAGTGGCTGTTTTCTGGCCATAAAGGGCTCCTTGAGGCCTGCCCTTGCCCTTATCTGCTCCTTATTGTAGTCCTGCTCCTTATCTGACCCTTATTGTATTCTTCTGTCGCACTCTCCACTAACAAAACAACGCTCTTAGAGTTTCTAAATCCAAGTCAATCATTACATACATTTTTCAACTTTCCATTATTTTTTATTTATTTCAACTTTCCATTATATGTTATTTTTTCGACTTTCCATTATATGTTATTTTTTCGACTTTCCATTATATGTTATTTTTTCGACTTTCCATTATATGTTATTTTTCAACCTCTTATTATTTGTCATTTTTTTACCTTATGTAATTTTTTCTTTCTTATTTAAATTTTCCATAATTTGCAATTTTTTAATCTTTTATTATTTGTTATATTATGACCTTCTATAATTATTTATTTTTTCCAACTTTCTATTGTTTGTTCTTTCTTAATCTTCCATCATTTGTTATTTTTTAACCTTCCATTGTCTTACATTTTTTCTACCTTCCATTATTGGTTAGTTTTCAATCGTCTATTATTTGTTATTTTCAACCGTTTAATATTTATTATTTTTCAACTATTCATTATTTGTAATTTTTATAGCATTTCATTATTTTAATTTTTATAACATTTCATTATTTTTAATTTTATAACATTTCATTATTTGTTCATTAACCTTCAATTATTTATGACTATTTTCAACTTGCCATAATTTTTTATGTTTATAACATTACATTATTTGTTTTTAACCTTCTATTATTTGTTATTCTCTAAAATTTCCAATGTTTGTTATCAATTGAATTTTCCATTATTTATCATATTTTCAACCTTATACTATTTGTGACTTTTTTCAACCTTCCATTATTTACTTTTTTCTAACATCAATTATTTGTAATTTTTTCAACCTTCCAATATTTGTAATATTTTCAACCCTCCATGATTTGTTATTTTTATTACATTCTACTATTTTTGTTTTGTTTTTTAACCTTTATTTATTTGTGACTTTTTTCAACCTTCTATTATTAATTTTTTTCTACCTTCCTTTATTTGCTACTTTTTTAACCTTCCATTATTTGTTATTTTTTCAACAGCGGTGCAACGGTTGAGCTGAAACTTCGAGTATATATCAAGTTTTGTTGTTTTTGTTGTTTCTCATATTCCGTTTAGGATGTCCGCCGAACATTCCTTTACGTTTGGGATTGCCGCACCCATTTAGGAGCGCCGTTTGGTGGACGACCTTAAACTCATACACAGATTTGTACAACATAGAAGTGAGACATGCTACACATAGACATGAGATATGATGAATATAGACATGAAATATGCGACATAAACAAGAGAAATGATTAACATAGATATGGGAAATGCTAAGCATAGACATGAGATATGATTAATGCAGATTTCAGACATATCAAAGACAAACATGACATATGTTAAGCAAGAAAATAATGGCAAGGAATAGGGCTTTGATACGTGACATTTTATATTAAAAGCTGTATAGTTAAAAATGAACGTTTCGACTCAATCAATCATTCTCAACAATTGCTATGAAAAAATAACAAAAAAAATACACGGTAAATGTATAAGTAAGTGCAACTAAATAAAATCGCTTAACTACTTGCAAAGGAAAGGCGGATAAGGAGTCATTTTAAAAAGGCTTCCGATGTAAAATATGAAGAGATTTCATAATGCGCAGATCAACGGGGTTTGAAGCAGCGGCTAAAATATAAAAATCGTCTAATTTTATTGGAAGATTTCATCTTTCAGCATGGGATCGTATGGCTGAGTGAGAAGGAGCAGCAAGAAGACGGTTCGTGCGATGACTTCTGCCGGCATGCTCTGCTACGCGAACGTGCAAGGCTCTAGTGGTAGAACCCACATGCTCCGACGCACACTGTGCGTAGACACTGGGGACATGGGGACACTGTAAAATGTCCCAATTTCGACACTGATGTTTCATGTAAATAATTTCAACCCAACCGTTTCAACCCTCCTATTTCAACCCTCCCATTTCAAACCCTCCCATTTCAACCCTCCCATTTCAACCCTGCCATTTTAATCCTCCTATTTCAATCCTCTCATTCCAACCCTCTCATTACAACCCTCTCATACCAACCCTCTCATTCCAACCCCCACATCACAACCCTGTCCAGCCGTACCCTCACATCAGCCCTCACTGAGGGCTACCCCCCATTTCAACCCTCCCATTTCAACCCTGTCCAGCCGTACCCTCACACCAACCCTCAATGAAGACTACCCTCAGATCACCTCCCCTTATCTCAGCCCTGATAGCCAGCATCCCTAAGGACTCCACTGTGTCCTACCCTTGATTCCTAAGTACTCTACTGTATCCTACACACAAACGCTTGTCTGTCCTGCGCCCCCAAGCTTTTGTCTTATCCTTATTTTCTATCTATTGTTTTGGCCGAGTTTTTACAAAGAAACCTTTTTTTTTTGTTTCGCGGGAGTTTTTTTAGTGCCATTTTAATGTCGTGGTTTTGGTGTGTCTGTGCTTGCATGTTTCTGTTGAGTGGTGTTGTGAATGTGAATGTGTGTTTCTGTTGAGTGGTGTTGTGAATGTGTATGTGTGTTTTTTTGTGTGTGAATGTGTATGAGTGTTTTTATGAATACGTTTGAGTGTTTTCTCTGAATGTGTTTGAGTGTTTTTTCTCTAAGTGCAGTTTCTTATTCATTCAAGTGCCTTGCTGAAAATTATGAAAGTATGAATTTCTAGCCCTGAAGTACCATGGATATTTTGTACTCTGTTGAAAGAGGAAATTTTGTTGCTTGATAAATGAAAGAATTCCTAAATTTGGATGTGTCAAGCAATGTAAAGAAGCTGCAATTCAACAAACATAAATGTGCAGTCATTCTGTGGTGTTCAGGTGCCCAGCTCACAGGGTGGCTGTAGCGACGGTCACACCGAGCAGGCAGGCAGGCAGGCAAGTAGGCAGGCAGGCAGGTAGGCAAGTAGGCAGGCAAGCAGGCAGGCAAGCAGGCAGGCAAGCAGGCAAGCATATAAGCAAATAAGCAAATTAGCAAAAAAGCAAGCAGGCAGACAAGCAGCTAGGCAGGCAAGCAAGTAAGCTGGCAAGCAAACAAACAGGCAGACAAGCAAGCAGGCAAGTAAGCAAGCCAGCAAGCAACCAGACAAACAGCTAGGCAGGCAAGCAAGCAGGCAAGCAAGCAAATAGGCAGACAAGCAAGCAGGCAAAAAAGCAAGCAACAGGCAGACAAGCAACAGGCACACAAGCAACTGGACAGGCAAGCAACTGGGCAGGCAAGCATGCATTAAGCCAGCAGGCAAGCAGGCGAAAAAGAAGGCAACATTCAGACAAGCAGCCAGGCAGGCAGGCAAGCATCAAGCAAGCAGGCAACAGCCTATGTGTTATCACACAAGACAACACACATTTCCCAGCACCACTCGGGACGCACACAAAAAAAGAGATCCCATTCTCGCCCCATGCCCACTGCCCTCAAAATACCCCATGCAAATGGGGGAAGGAGCAGTGACTCGTGTATAAATAGCCGCAAGTTCCCTCCTGTTCCCTCCTGTTCCCTCACTTCACGCTACGTCAATTTACCCTCCTTGACACTCCATCTCCCTCCGCCATCTCGCCGCTGTTTTGGCGCCATCTTCTTTTTTATCGTTTTTACCATTTTGCTGCGTTTAGGGTAATTTTTTTTATTTGGGGTAATACAAATGTTAAATTCCTGCGTTTGTTCCAATGATGTTTTTTTTCGACATTCAAGGGAAGGAATTTTTTAGGTGCTAAAGTTGTTTACATTCAGAGCAAATTTTTAAATACTGTTTGAAAAGTATTTCAAATTCGTTAAGTATTTCCAATACAAATCCACAAAGTATTTCAAAGCCACAAAGTATTTCAAACTTGTAAAGTATTCGTAAAGTCGTTTTAATAACTGGGATGATTAAGCAATTATTTCATTTATTATTGTTTTTTATTTCATTGACCTTTCATTCAATCTCCTAAATTCTGCCGTCGTTAGAGCCTTTCAACAGGACCAATTTCACGACCAGAAATAACCTTAAAAACTCTCCCATCTCTTGATGATACCTCGAATTATTCAGGTCCATATAACTTCATCAATCCCAACATGTTAAACGGCAGAATGTAATGGCGATGAAATAATAATACCAAAAAATATACCACGAAATGATTAATATCATTGGAAAATGCACATGTATAGAATATACATATGAAATGCATTGCCTGTTAGTGTAGCAAGGTTAAGACTGTTAACCTTGGTTACCCCATCCATTCTACTGTACAATAGTTCAATTTTTTCGAATTGCAAGAAACGAAAGTTTGACAGGATCACAAGTTAAAGATTCTGAAAGTGTAATTAAAGCGTAACTTTTCTTCTGAATCTCTTCTGAATATTCTGAATCTTCTGAAATCTTCTTCTGAATCTGAATCTAATGAATCTTCTAATTAAACGTGTCAGGTTCTAAATGATGTTCATTGAAAATGGTTCAATGTTTCGTATGTGCTAAGCCTTATGCGCAACATGCAACATACTTCGTATGTGCTAGGCCTTATGCGCAACATGCAACATACTTCGTATGTGCTAGGCCTTATGCGCAACATGCAACATACTTCGAATGTGCTAAGCCTTATGCGCAACATGCAACATACTTCGTATGTGCTGGCCTTATGCGCAACATGCAACATACTTCGCATGTGCTAAGCCTCATGTGCAACATGCAACATACTTCGTATGTGCTAGGCCTTGTGAGCAACATGCAACATACTTCGTATGTGCTAGGCCTTATGCGCAACATGCAACATACTTCGTTTGTGCTAGGCCTTATGAGCAACATGCAACATACTTCGTATGTGCTAGGCCTTATGCGCAACCTGCAACATACTTCGTATGTGCTAGGCCTTATGCGCAACATACAACATGCTTCGTTTGTGCTAGGCCTTATGCGCAACATGCCACATGCAACATACTTCGTATAGACTCGACCTTATGAGCAACATACAACATTTGCCGAATGCACTGTAGGCCTTTTGAATAACATGCAACATGCTCAGTATGTGCTAGATAATATGCAGATATTATGTACGTACACATCTAACAGGCAATGCACATTGTTTGTATATTCTATACATGTGCCTTTTCCAATGATATTAATCATTTCGTGGAATATTTTTTTATGTAAATATTTTATCGCTATTATTTGTGATAGTAACATTTCATCGCTATTATTTGTGAGAGTAATATGTCTTCGCTATTATTTGTGATAGCATAATTTCTTCGCTATTAGATGTGATAGCATAATTTCTTCGCTTCTATTTTTGATATTAATGTTTCATCGCTATTATTGGTTTGATTTTGGGTTAGTGGAGCTCCCTCATTTGATGTTGGTCTGTGATACTAGGAAGTATGATGCAAACATCAAAGGGTGCCTGGATAGACCCTCCCTTAAGTTTTTGAATCATCATTTTATTTTGCATCATTATCTTATTTTGCATCATTGTTTTATTTTGCATCATTATCTTATTTTGCATCATCATCTTATTTTGCATCATTGTTTTATTTTGCTTCATTATTTTATTTTGCTTCATTATCTTAGTCCTTTTGTTACGCATTTCTGTGTTTGTGCCAGAGAATTGTTCCTCTATACCCAATCCTCAGGTACTTCTCTAATGAACGCATCAAGTACTCGTCACTTGTTCAGTTCTACAATGTTCAATTATGAATTTTTCGAGTTTGAATTAAACTATCGCAAATTATCATAGTTATGATTATTTCATTTATAAAAAAAAATCCTGTATTCATAATTATTATAGTAATAATCATAATTTTGAATAACATTTTGTTTTTGTTATTATTACAATATAATTATAGTAATTGTCAATTACTATAATCAAAATCATGGTTAATTATTTAAGTACGTCGTAGAATTTAAGACGAAAGAATATGTCAACACTCCCCAGCTACAGATTCAAATTTACCTATTAATTGCACTCAATGAAAATAAAAAATTAAACTAAATAAATAGTTAATTAGAAAAATGCTATTTAGCTTAAGCTTGATTAAAAAAATAAGCTTAACCACGATCTAAAACTCTTTGAACATCATTTAAACAATCCGTTACACATTCAAAGTCTCTTCGAACATCACTTAAACATTCTGTTAACATTCGCTTCTGCACCCACTGCTTCAGCAGAGGAACCATTAACGAAACTGGTGCTCGAATTAGCCTTTTTTTAGGAGTTCTTTGAAGTGATAAGGGCGACGAAGCGCCGTAATTCAACGTATCTCTGACGGCTCTCGGCCGCCATCATACGGCGAGGTGACGTATAATTTACGGCATCTGACGTGCCAAAACGTGCGCCGTGCCCGAATGTGTTGCACGCCCGATTTGGTGTTGTGGTGCCAAAAAGCGTTTCACTCTAAAATAAGCGTAAATTTAAAATATGAAATAAGCAGATATTTTAAATATAAAATAACCAGATATTTAAAGTATAAATAAGCAGATTCTTAAAATACAGATTTTGTAATTCGTTTTTGAAATTGGTGTTGTTTTGCCGAAACGCGTTACACGCTAAAATAGGAAAAAAAAGTAAATACAGCTTTTGCAATTGGTTATTAAGATAGGGACAAATAAAAATGAAAATGTTGGATATACGGTTTTTGTTTATCATTTTTTCCCAAACCTAATTTAATTTAAACTTTGAATTTGCGTTTATTCTGCGCACCCTGTAAACATTTGGGGTAAAATTAGGAATAAAAGTAGCCTAGTCAAGATTGCATTCGTAGATATTCAAAAGTAATACATGCGTAACGGTAGACGTAGTATATGTATATATCACACAGCGGCTTGTGTGATAAATGTCTGTGTACAAAATTTGTCAGATCTTTTAGTGGGAGATAAACATATATAAAAAATTATAACTAAATAGGTGTATACCTATATTAAAATTAAAACAAAATAGATAAATTCCTAAAGGAAAAATTGCACTACCATGTCGTGTGGACATAGACATGGCTTATGTCTACCATGTCGTGTGGACGTAGACATGGCTTATGTCTACCATGTCGTGTGGACATAGACATGGCTTATGTCTACCATGTCGTGTGGACGTAGACATGGCTTATGTCTACCATGTCGTGTGGACATAGACATGGCTTATGTCTACCATCTCGTGTGGACGTAGACATGGCTTATGTCTACCATGTCGTGTGGACGTAGTCATGGCTTATGTCTACCATGTCGTGTGGACGTAGACATGGATTATGTCTACCATGTCGTGTGGACGTAGACATGGCTTATGTCTACCATGTCGTGTGGACGTAGACATGGCTTATGTCTATCATGTCGTGTGGACGTAGACATGGCTTATGTCTACCATGTCGTGTGGACGTAGACATGGCTTATGTCTACCATGTCGTGTGGACGTAGACATGGCTTATGTCTACCATGTCGTGTGGACGTAGACATGGCTTATGTCTACCATGTCGTGTGGACATAGACATGGCTTATGTCTACCATGTCGTGTGGACGTAGACATGGCTTATGTCTACCATGTCGTGTGGACGTAGACGTAGTCTATCTATGTCTATTATGTAGTGTGTACATAGTTGGTGCACATGAAAGTCAGTATGAAATGAGGTAATGTTTGTCATGTGAGATTTAAGACATTTCCTGCTTAGTTGTAGTGCATTAGATTAACTAAAATTATTTGCTCGAATAAAATGGTATAAAAAGCGAAATGGAAAACAATATACTAACTCTTAATAATTGCAACCTACTGAATGTTATTAACGGCTAATGATAATAATCAAAAAAATAGCTGAATGGATAATAATGTATTACTCCTTAATTATCTCCACCTAATATTGCAGCTAACTAATAAATAATGGTTGCCCTTTTCAATGTAAAAATATTACAAAAACAGAAAATATAATTAATGTTTTAAATTATCCACGTAAAATCGAACTTATTTCACTGACCCATTGTATTTGGTTATTATTCGTCTTCTAATATTCTCACTCAAGATTCCTTGTTTTCTTTTTTTCTCTATTTCGTGGAATAAGTTTTGAAAATTTCTTGCTACATTGGTTGGTTTTGAAAAATGTGTGCTCTGATTTGAATATGATTATAAGGTTCGAATATAATTATAGGGTTTGAATATAATTATAGTTTGAATATATTTAAATATAGTTATGGTGATTAAATATAATTGCAGTGTTTATATATAAATATAGTGTTGATGAATAATTATAAAGTTTAAATGCATTTATAATTATAATTATATAATGTATGATTATTAAATAATTAGAGTGTAATTATTATATATTACAGAGAATTATAGAGATATATAATTATAGAGTTTTGAGTAAATAGTGATTAAACAAATTCAGTGTTTGGATTTAATAGTGTGGATCTATTCTACCGTACAATATTTTAATTTCGATTTCGATAGGTACATCCCTCAGGGGGATGCAACTATTGTGTCTATCGGAATTAGCACTCCCAGGGGGATACTGTAGGGTCTCAAGATGAAAGTTTTGCTGGATTTCCTCATGTTAGAAAGAAAATGTCTTTTTTTCCTGTTACGAACCATTTTTTCACATGAACTGATGCTTTTCTGCATTAGTTACCCTTTTTTCCAATTTTTATTTTGCTACATAAATATCTTTTCATCTTATTGTTTCTATGCACAGGGTGTGGAGACGCACCTTGTGTATAGATTCCTAATTCCCTTAATTTTGTATTGAACGGTGGATTTCTCTTTCCACTCTTGGGAATACATTTGTAATGGTTAGGAAAGCTAAAAATGTTTTACATATATTCTAGTAATTTCTTCAACTTTTGCCCCTAAAAACGTAGTTAAATAAACATCAGCGATTATCGTCGTAAACATTCGGATGGTATCATAGATACATGAAATTTTTTATATTTAAAATTCATTTTTCGTTAACGTCGTGAAAACATGTTTATGAGTATATACATGTTTTATATTTTGAGCATATATTTTACATTATGAATATATATAATATTTTTATTACATCTATGAGTTTACATATTTGTAAATGTATACAAATACTGCATATATGTAAACGAATAAAAACGAATACGTACATCGTCTTCGTAAACTAATTCACAGACCACATATTTTTTTGCGGGTAATATTCGTATGCGCTATTTTATTATTATTATTATTATTTTTATTATTATTATTATGAATTATTATTCGTATGTGATATTGTATTCTACCATATATTGACATCCTTGGTACTCTTCTATTGCATTCGGGTTTCCATAATCAATTCAAGTCCGAAATACGCCTCGTGTAAAAATTTTTAAGAATACGTACATAGATACATGCATCTAGATACCTGTACTTAATTATTGCTAAATATTCAGTTCCATTTTATGTGCGCCTTTCTTTAGCATCGTTATTAAGTTCCTTTTTTTCTACGTCTTCGTTTGGGCCTGTAAATTATTCAGCATCGTTATTTGTCGATTATTCATCGTAATTAATTCATGTGCCGGCACACGTAGTAATTACTGAAGCAGTTACACAATATGTGTGATCATCATGTAATTTCTCGGTACGTAGGCTATTCGTCAATATACGTAATTTGTACTCATCTCCATATGTAACAATTTCAAAAGCATTGTGCTTATATTCCGCGGTATATACAGTATGTGTACATCAGTTCATGTGTGTGTATGTGTGTGTGAATGTGTGTATGTGTCCTAGTTCAAAATTCGTGACGTCACACGGCCACTAAGTGCTCAACGAACTCTCTTTGCAATCTCCTTTGCAACGCACAAAGCTTCCGACCTTACAACGTTGTGACCCTTCAAGAAAAAAACGTTGCAACGCACAACTTCCTTTGCAACGTACAAACTCATTTTTGTGACCTGTATCATTTTTCTACCGAAGCAAATTTTTGAAATCCGTCCTAAGTTTTTTTCGGCATGTCCATCGTCTTTCAATGCCAGAGGTTTTTCCCTCGATGGTCAGAGGGAAACGCGCAAAAAGTCGCCAGAAAAAAAACGAATCGAGGTCTCTTTTGACCAAAACTCCGAGCTGTGAAACGGCAGAAAAAATCTCGGGAATTTCTCAGGGTGGTGTTCTCATTTTTGTAGGTGTGACCAGAGCTCTGCTTTTGTGAGCGTGAAACAGTGATACTTTTTATTTGTTTCCTATTCTTGTCCACTATGGACTTACAAAAAAACTAATCAATTTAGTAGATGCCCAAAGTAGACCTCATCGAGGGACAAAGTGCGGGCTGTCCCGTAGTTTTATCCTCCGTTATTTACAGAACTGTTACGGGACATTCTTCTGTTGTTGACCCATCATGTTCCGTGTCGTGGGGACATTTCTTTACGAGGTTATTACTGAAGAGACGCAGTTTTGTGGGAATGGGTTGCTAGTTCCTTTCGTTTCTCATGTGACACTTACTAGCCAGTTTCTTTTGCTGCCAGTATTCTTTTGATAGCCAAAAAACTTTTACCAGCCAATAAACTTTTTTCGTACAATGAGCTTTAATGGGCTAATATGGTTTTACCAGCTAATAATCTTTTGATAGCCGAAATTTTTTTGGTAGCCGATAACCTTTTACTAAGCAATAATCGCTTCCCAGCCAATAATCTTTACCACCCAACAATCTTTAACGACGCAATAATCTTTACCAGCCAATAATCTTCATCAGCCAATAATCTTTCCCAGCCAATAACCTTTCGCTTTATCAACTTACAAGTCAATCATTTACCGAAAAGAGGTAAGATGAACATCAAAACAATAACTACATATTCCGTTTTAAGTATAACGGGGAAATACGCTCTTAATTTCTCCATCCTAGCGCACAACACACTACATTGGGGAGTTTAGAGAAGCTACTTCATTTTGAAGTTTCTTTATTTTGAAGTTACTTCATTTTAAACTTACTTTATTTTAAAGTTGCTTTATTTTAAAGTTGCTTCATTTTGAAGTTACTTCATTTTAAAGATACTTTGTTTTGTTTTAAAGTTACTCCATTTTAAAGTTACTTTGTTTTGAAGTTACTTCATTTTAAAGTTACTTAATTTTAAAGTTACTTAATTTTAAAGTGACTTCACTTTACCAAGTCCCCATAGAGCTCTCCTCTAAGGATGTAATACTGTGCGAGTTTACGCGTGTCGAAATTTTGATTTTGTATTTCCAGGAAATAAACTTTCTAGGATATTGTTTCTATAAATTATAGAATATTCAGCCCCTGACAAGGTAATTGTCTACTTTTAGTATCAGTTTTAATTCTTCTATCAGTTTGGAACCGTTTTGTTAACAATGATTTAAAATCGAAGATATTGTAATGCATTTGATTTTTCAATATTGTCCAAATGAACGATTTTTTTCTTTATTTCTTTCTAAATTTTGAAATCTGATTAAGCGAGTGTCCCATCTGGCATGCACTATGAGCGAACACACGAAAATAATTATATCCATACATCACCATTTTATTTAAAATAAGTTGAATTCGATTTTGGTATACCGACTAATTAGTGGAAACGGACATGCACAATGATATGGAAATGAGAGACGATTATTCAAAGAAAAATTTAGAATAAAGTATTATACCTTCGTTAACTGCAACGAGGATGCAAAGAACAATGTTTCACAGAAAGGTTTTCATTAAAAACGATAATACAAGAAATTCAAAAACTGGATTTATTGAATTTTTGTGGAACAAAATGAAGGAGTATGGAAGGCTTCAACTGCCTGTTCCGAAAATCCTGCTTTTGAGCAGACAGTGTAAAAATTATTATTTGTAAAAAATTTGTAGAAATTTTATACATTTTTTTGTCAACATTTTCAGTTTGGATATTTTTTCTGTGAGCGTTTTTGAAATAAATTGTTAAAATTCTGTCTGAAAATCATCTTGTTCACTGTTTTTTTCAGAATCTGTAGCTCATCTCTAGATTTGTAGCTAGTTAACGTATTAAATGCAAGTGATAATGAAGGCAGTTGTAATATAGTTGAGTTATATTAAATCCTGAACTAAAAGTTATGAAGACCGAGCGGTTTAATTTATAAAAATTGAAAAATATTCTTTCAAAATATAGGTTTATATATTTTGGGAAACTACGATAGATAAAAAACTTCGTGGAACATTTCCTTACACATTTTAAAACACTCCAAATAAAATGCACGTCTTAACTATTTGAAACGTACGAGATATTAACAAAAGGGTGGAATTTCGCTCCATCTGCTATAGATATCGAAAAAGGTCACCAAACTCGTACAAATGACACCTCAATTTTTTGTCACAAAGCGCCAGCTTATCCGAATGGCAGCAAAAAGCATGTGGCGCGTAATTGCTACAAAAAGCTAGTAACAAATCCCGTACAAAAGGACTGGTCAGTAGCAAACTGTCCAGTGATCACAATGTCCTTCTGTCCTGAATGTAAAAAATGAAATCAAGCGGGAGAAATGTTTGAATATCATTTGACGATATTTCACGCACACGAACTTTCCCTTTCCCTATTTATACATTTATCTATTTATGCGCAAATTTTTTGAGAAAGCTAAAAAGTTTAAACTTTACGACATAGGTCATGAAAGCCAGATTAAAATTCATCCCTAAAACCTATACGTTTATCTATTTATGTATAAATTTATTGAGAAAGCTAACAAGTTCCAACTTTAACAAATAGACCATGAAAGTAAGATTAAAATGAAACGTTACCAATATATACGTTTATCCATTAATGCATAAATTTATATAGAAAACTACCAAGTTCTAACTTCACGATATAGACCATGAAAGTGAGGTTAAAATTGACCCAAGAATTTTTTTCAGTGTGAAGTGGAGTTTGATCTGCCTCAGCTGCCCACCTTTGTGCCCAGAAGTCCTGGGCAAACGTACGGGTGTGTGGGCAGTGGGGCGCTGTGGACGTCATAATCAGGCCGGTATGTTGACCTGCTCACCGTGTGTGTTCGTGGGTTTTTGTGTGTCTGTGTGTCATGTGTGTCCATATGTTGACCTGCGCTGCAACATGTGGTGTGTGTTCGTTGGTTTTGTGTGTCGTGTGTGTTCGTATGTTGACCTACGCCGCAACATACGGTGTGTGTTCGTGGGTTTTTGTGTGTCTGTGTGTGTGTGTGTTTGAGCGTGTGTGTCCGTATGTTGACCTGAGCCGCAACACACAGCTTGTATTGCCAAACACGCAACACTTGGTACATTCGGCACATCACACTAGCGTACTAGACATCTTTAGACACGAACTACCTTCTCAATTGCAATATCTGTTACAATAACTACAACTAATAACTACATCTGTTACAATAACAACAGCTAATAACTACATCTGTTACAATAACAACAACAAATAACTACATCTGTTACAATAACAACAGCTAATAACTATATCTGTTCCAATAACTACAACTAACAACTACATCTGTTACAATAACTACAACTAATAACTACATCTGTTACTATAATTACAAGTAATAACTACATCTGACACAATAACTACAACTAATAACTACATCTGTTACAATAATTACAAGTAATAACTACATCTGACACAATAACTACATTTGTTGCAATGACTTCGACTAATAACAACTTCTGTGACAATAACTACAACTTTCAATTCTGGTTATTGAATTTTGTGGTGAGGGAAAGACTGAAGTGATGACGATGTGCCCCAGGGGGAATACTGTTACGTCCCCTCAGCTGTAGAAGGCATTCTAGACTTCTGTCTTTCGAGACCACATAGCTTCTTTAAGTTTTCATGCTTTTTTTTATTTTTTTTTTTTAATGTCGGTGAGTTCGGTCTTTTATAATTTCAAGTTTCGGATTTGATAAAACGCTTTTTACTTAATTATGTTATAAGCGCCTTCGTTTTATCACTTACATTTTTCAATTTTCAAGTTTCGAATTGTGTTTGAAATTATTTTTTGTAAACAAATAGTAAACCAATTCATTTGCGATTATACATGACTGATATTAAAAGGCTTAGGTCATATTCTGAATACTTTAGATTATATTTTAAATAGTTTAAACCATTTTCTATATAGATTAGATCATATTCTGAATAATTTAGATTATATTCCAAATAATTTAAGTGAAATTGTATATAATTTAGATCATGCTCTAAATCACCATATTCACCAAACTAAATATTTTTACACGGCAAAAAAAAAAATTTTTGAACTAATTTGAATCTCAGAGGCAATTAATTCAGGGAGATGTAAAAATTAAAACATTTTCATGGTATAAAAAGAAATGCTGCGTTAAGAATGAAGCGACTCAGTAAAAACATAACCTTTTAAAAATACTGCTGAAAAATGTATGAGACCATTGCAAGCTCTTTAATATGAAGGAATTTAATTTAGAGCAATTCAATATACGAGTAGTAATTCAATTTACGAGTAGCAATTCAATATACGAGTAGCAATTCAATATGCGAGTAGTAATTCAATATACGAGTAGCAATTCAATATACGAGTAGTAATTCAATATACGAGTAGCAATTCAATATACGAGTAGTAATTCAATATACGAGTAGCAATTCAATATACGAGTAGTAATTCAATATACGAGTAGCAATTCAATATACGAGTAGCAATTCAATATACGAGTAGCAATTCAATATACGAGTAGTAATTCAATCCACTTCATTATTGAGTAGTTTGATTTCCATTCTACAATAATTTAACTAGTAAATGTGCCCTCCTTTATGTAGAAGTGTCATTCCACTGTATCTCTTCTGAAGCTTTCACGTTGAGAACTTAACGCAATTTTTACTCGCATAATCGAAGGTTTGGCCTACGAAAATAAAGTTCCAATGAAAATTGAAACTCTTTTAATAAAATAAAATTTGAACCCCGTCTCTTTGACATATACGCCTATGTCCGCACACTTAGTATATGCTCATAAGTTGCACATCTTGCGCATGCGCGCGTGAAACTATTTCCATTATAAATTCTTATCTATTATTCTCCTTCCAGTCGTTAACATTATTTTCCTTCCATTCCATTTTTCTCACTATCTCATTACAATTCCTTTTCGTAACTTTTCCTTCAGATTTACAAAAACTCAAAATTATCTCACATATATATTTTAATACATTTAAGTATCTCGCTATTTCATAATTATTAGTCATTTTATAACTTTCCCT
>JACJUY010004548.1:35637-48696 GCA_014220935.1 Platorchestia sp. MABIK | reverse complement strand
GTGCTGGAGAATGGTGAAGGGTGTTGAAGGCTGGTGAAGGGTGGTGAAGGGTGGTGAAGGGTGGTGAAGGGTGGTGAAGGGTCATGCGAAGAGTGATGTGAAGGGTTTGAAGGGTATGAAGGGGGTGAAGGAGGGTAAAGGGTTTATGAAGGGTGGTGATGGGTGATAAAGGTTGGGGAAAGGTTACGAAAAGTGGTACAGTGTGATTTGAAGGGTGGCGAAAGGTAGTAAAGAGTAGTGAAGGAAAATGAAGAGAGATGTAGAGTGGTGAAGGTTAGATAAGGAGGCAAAGAGTGCTGAAGGGTGATGAGAGGTGATGAAGATTAGTGAAGGGGGGGATGGGTTGTTCAGGGTAATGAGGCAATGTAGAAGGGGGCGGGGTAATGTGGCAAAGAGTGGTGAAGGGTGGAGAAATTGGATGAAAGGTAGCGGAGGGCTGAGATGAGGTTTGATGCGTGGGGAATGGTGACGATGAGTATTAAAAATGCACAAGGGAAGTGAAGCGTTGTGAAGGTTCTTGAAAGAAGGTGAAGAGTGATTAAACGAGGGGAAA
Organism: Platorchestia sp. MABIK; assembly: GCA_014220935.1. NCBI lineage: Eukaryota > Metazoa > Arthropoda > Malacostraca > Amphipoda > Talitridae > Platorchestia > Platorchestia sp. MABIK. Next base: position 48,143 of record JACJUY010004548.1, on the reverse strand, counting down.
ATTGCAGAAGATGATGAAGGTCTGGAATTAGTGGTGTTTGTTAGTGAATGGTGAAGATGTGGAATGTTGCACAGACGAGGAGTTCACTGTTGCATGGGATGCCTAAGACGGGGATGGTTGAGTGATGCAGGTGATGCAACTGGGATTCATCACACATTTTGTGCCTAGAAATTCGTTGTTACTATCGCTGTTCTATTCTGAATAAATGTAGAGATTTGTTATTAACATCGGTCTTCTATTTTGAATAAATGTAGCGATTATTTTTCAACATCGCTGTTCAATTCTGAAAGATATAGGAATTTCTTATCAGCATCGATGTTCTATTCTAAATAAATGTAGAGATCTCTTTTAGCATCAATGTATCATTCCAAATAAATGTTTTACAAAAAACAGGGATAACTCATGCGCATGCTTCGCTCGAGGAAGCGCGGCGTTTATCTGTTAAGCTAGGGCTCGTGTTTCAAAAAGTAGTAGTGTTTGTCTCAGAATTTTTTGTTAAACATTCATATTTCGGAAGAAATGTTTTTTGAATCCCTATCTTGAACATTTATTGTTCTGTCATCAGTTCGTTATTTTTGCGGGCAAAACTATAGTAAGATTTCCTGCATCGTGCTCGGCTTATACTCAATATAATTCTATGGCGTTAGAAAACTGTAGCTCACTATATTTCTTCCACACTACCTCACTTTTTGTTCCCAAAACGATAGAGAAACTTCTTGTATAGTTCTTTCCTTATACTTTTGCAATTTTATTGGAATCAGAAAACTGGAACTCATTTTGTTTTATTAACACTACCTTCCTTCATTTTCCTTAAATAAAGGCAAAATTTCTTGTACAGTGCTTTGCTGATACTTAATGTAATCTTTCCGAAATCAAAAAACTGTAACTCCCTTTAATTAATCTACACTATCTTCCTTTATTTCATCCTCTCACACATTCATTACTTATTCCACCATAACCAGGTCACGTGATTCCCCAGCGTAATTGCTAAATACCTTCCAAGTCCGCAATCTCTACCCTCACTTTCTACCCTCACTTTCTACCCTCACTTTCGTTCCGCTTTCTCGCTTGCTTCGTTTTAATTTCAGCGTTTCTGAAAACTTTAATTTTGAGCGAGTGCAAAAACCCCTGAAGACCGGAAATCCGCTATTCTTCAGTTAATCCTCTTAAAAGATTACAAAAAACTGAAAAACCGTTTCGCTCCGTGCGCTTTTCTCAGATAATTAATTATAAATGTAATCAAGGGACTCTGTAAGGGCTTCCTTAAAACTATTTGCGCATTCCATAGAATATTTACACACACGCCTAGTTTTTATCTGGGCGCGACCGCAATTAATCTTATAAGTTTAAAAACATTGAATGAATGATTCGCTGTTTTTATTGCCCAACACAGAGAACCTTCAGAGTTTCATAAAGAGTCAAGAGTTAGTTTTCGTCCGGCTTGGCTGCAGCGTTTACATTAAAGGAAGATGTGCAGACACAGTGTGATGTAACTGCAATAAGCAGCTTCCACGTTTGAGGACTAAAATAAGCACATAATTCCATAAATGTTTATTTGTGCTCCTTTGCGAGGCAGAGTAATTACAGCAAAGTTTCTAGTCCAGGTCTGTTGATGACTACTTCCATTTTTAAGTGATCAGTTAATCTAGTGTTGCAAGATCATTTTTCAGTGGCGATATTTAGATAGTTGACGGAATAATAACAAATAAATGTAAACAAGTTTATTTTTCTCCAAGAAATGAAAACCTTTAGGGTTTATTATCACATTGAGAGATCACTAGAAATTTTGGCTGTGACGCGAGCCATATTTGGTCACTGAAGGAGTGTTCATTATGCTGCAGACCATCCAGGGCGCACAAACTCATTTTTTGAAAAAAACTCAATCAAAACAAAATGACAACGTGATCCAATACTTTCATGGAAACATGATCCAGAAAACATGATCTAATAAAACATGTTTGGTACTTTCAACACTGCTTACAACAATTTACTTTAAATTTGAATTGAATATTACACTTCCTTTTTTACCTGCCGCAGTCAAAGCGTCGTGAAAGACAAGACCTGCACATCAACTCGCACAAGTATCAATACCCGTCAGGAGATGGATATTCGTCCACACAAGAATCTATTTAGATTGTCGGACTTGAGAGAAGCACGAGAGGATCGTGAAGTCTACATCTCCGGCACTCGGAGTCGCGGAAGCAAACGTAGAAGTCACTTCAAAATACCAAACTTTTCGGGGAAGCAACACCGGAAAATGGAGACCGAACTTTCCGGCAACTTGAAAAAATTCCTGTTTTTTGACGGGATCGTTCGGATGTTGACAGCGCCAAGGACCGCGGCGGCTTTTGACGCTACCGAAGTGTGCGAGTGGGAAAAAAGATGTAAGCATTCTCAATGTGGGAGTTTTCTACGTCATCTTCGCACATAAGCTAACGTCAACTTATCACATAAGCTAACGTCAACTTATCACATAAGCTAACGTCAACTTATCACATAAGCTAATGTCAACTTATCACATAAGCTAACGTCAACTTATCACATAAGCTAACGTCAACTTATCACATAAGCTAATGTCAACTTATCACATAAGCTAACGTCAACTTATCACATAAGCTAATGTCAACTTATCACATAAGATAACGTCAACTTATCACATAAGCTAATGTCAACTTATCACATAAGCTAACGTCAACTTATCACATAAGCTAACGTCAACTTATCACATAAGCTAACGTCAACTTATCACATAAGCTAACGTCGAGGTGACGAATGTGGTTTGTGCGCAGCAGAATATGCGAAAAAACGAAAGTGACTTTGGACGTGGTCAAAATTTAGACCTTTTGGAGGTCTCTAAAGGCTCAGTATGCGCTGAAAACATGAGTGTTACTAAACTGAAAACTAAAAATTAAAATTTGCATTCCATGATCTGAAGTTCCGAGCGTAATTGTGTTGATTAAATAATTATTTTAAAGTATAATTTCTCTTAAGTGCAGTCTTACACAGGTGTAGGCATCCTAGAACCATCGTTTACCTTCAAACAAAGGCAACTTGAACGCAAGTCTAAATTTATTTTCCTTTGTCACAATGATCAGGTAGCCACATTTCTCATCATTGTCAGGTTTTGAATATTTTTGACGAAATCCATAAATAAGAAATTTAAAATAACAATACAAGATATGTCGAAATATCCAATGCAAAAAATCCTACTTTTTTATATGTATTGCAAGTCTTTCTCGTTCCCTGACGATTTTCTAGTCTCTCTCAAGTAACAGTGAAGTCAAGAAAAAGTCAAGTCACTGTCAAGTCCCGTTGCGTCAAATAGGAGTCAAGTGACAGTAAAGTCACAGTCAAGGCACAGTCAAGTCACAGGCAAGGCGCAGTCAAGTCACAGTCAAGTCCCGTTACGTCAAACAGCAGTCAAGGCCCAGTCAAGTTAGAGAGGCAGAAGATAGCTTCATTTTCCCGTTTTTTCGAGGCAAAAGTGAGCGGGAACTTCCCGTGCAAATGAATTCAATTAAGATCCTTTATTTTGCTTATTAGCAAAAGTTTAGGGAGCGCCAGAGCGTGAATGAGAACACAGAATATTTTCTAAGGAGAATTAAATCTTCTGTTCCCTCAGTTCCTTTTTTAGAGGAAATTAAATCTTCGGTTCTTCCAGTTTCCACAGAGGCCCAGATGAGTGCTTCGAATAAAATGTATTTAATTTAGGTCCTTAGGGAAGATAAATTCATTTTCAAAGAGAAGAAAGCTCAATTTGTTCGCCTAATTGCAGAAAACTTGTCCCTCTGGTCTTGAAATTGCAGTCTTCATCGAATCTAAGTCGCTCTCGAGACGGACGCCAACGCTAGTAAAACCTATTGTCCGTACTGCTCAAGTTTGCTGCAACTGCAGAGTTGTGTACGGGGCCAAGTGAACTGTTATTGTGTTGGGATAACTCCTAATATTATTCTTATGGTCACCGTGTGTACAGGGATAGAAATGCAGGAGGTCTTTGACTTGCATTTCTTCAACCTAGACTAAAAACGTATAAAAATATTCAAATTATCCAATTAATATTCAAATTATAGCAGCTGATAACTGGATTTGCAGTTTGTCTCAGCAATGAGAGTTAAATGAAATCGACCTTTTCTCCCATGCAAACTCCTGTGTCTATATCATTGTCTAAAAAGTTATTCTTGCTCTAGCAGGTTGATCACTCATGACCTAGGTCTAAATAATGCGGCTGTAACATAATTTTGAGAATTTATAATATGTTTCAGCAGTCATTCTTCATACTCATCTCTCATGTAAATGTTGAGGCAATTGTGTCACAACATTCAAGTACTGCTACATTCATCATGTGAAAGTTGTGGCATGCTTGCTTAACTTCAACTTCAATTTCAGCTATATCAACTTATGGCATGCTTGCTTTACAGTTTGCTGCCAAAATTTTCAGATTTATTATTGAATTAGAGTTCATGTTAGGGTCATTGTTCTCTTTTTTCGGGAATGTCGATGCATGTCTTCTTTTTCATTTTTTGTATTAAATTTGAGTATTAAACATATTTCGCTTCCCTCTATTATTTTCTAAGAATTTTACGCAATCAGATTTCGAACTGTAGTTTCATTTCAACGCTCTCGGAGTTCAAACAGCAACTTCATTTTCAACACAGAAAACATTCATCAGATAGAGCCTACACAGCTGACTTGCCTCACTGTACAGCCAACACTGTGTGCCACACACACACTTCATGTGTGCCACACACACACACACGTCATGTGTGCCACACACACACGTCGTGTGTGCCACACACACTCACACACATCCACGTCGTGTGTGCCGCACACGTTGCCGCGTCACTCTTATGCATCAATCGTAACGATTCTGCTATCGACGTTTTTCTTGCACTGCGCATCGCATAGTCAAATTAAGGAAAATCACGGGCCGAAATATAAGTGAGAAAAGTATATTGTGAATAATAAAGAGCGTATAATTACAATATTTACAGAATGGAATCGGAATGAAATAGGCTTTAACTTGCTATTCCTACAGTGTCTGAGAACAAATATTAGGCCTACACAGCGCTACTCTGACATCTCCTTCCTCTGAACCTGAGGCAAGTGTCTCATGCGTGTCAATTTACCTTTCCAAAAGATTATTTGTGTTTTTCACCAATATGAATTTTTTCATCGGAAAGTTTGCTCAATCATCAAATTTGTACATTTTTCTGCACACTTTTTTATTGAATATCAAAACCATTAATACTTTCTACACATCAAATAGTTCACCATTAAAATTCATCGCCGGAAATGTATGGTAAGTTACAGATGCATTTACTCATCAGCTGCGCATTTAACATCATCTGCATATTTTACATAAACTTTCAATTCTGTTTGCATTTAACCGTCAGATGCAGATTCAATTGGAAACTCTTTTGCAGTCATTGTGATTATGATGAACATGTAAACAACCACAATTGCAGCAGCTGGAACAACTGCTATTATTCATTCATTTGAATGTCGTCTCCAACCCCCTGCTGCCTGCAATCTTTCCTTCACCCGAGGCCGCAGCTATAGCACAGTCTACAGTTGACGCTATAGCTTATCATATACATACCTCATTAATTGTATAGAATGAATGGAAGAAAAATTCCTTAACTGTAGAGTATACACACTATAGTTAAGCAGGCTAAATACGTCCGTATGACAACATCTTGGCATATGCATGATCGTATTCTGCTACGGTTCATATTAGTGGCCTTATAGTTTCCATGCAGTATAAAGGAATGTTCAGAGATCAAACTGAAGTTGAATGTCATCTCCGCTCGTCTTACATATATGTATATCGTACAGTCGTTCGAGAAAAATACAAAAAATTATGTCTTCAATGAATGGGCTAGTTTGCCAAAAATTGTTTAAACGTTTTAGTGAGAGCCGTCGATGAAAGTAGCGGTTTGATTTTGTTAGCGGTGAAAGCGTCTGATTAATTTGGGATTAGTAAAATAAACAATTAAAAAAGCCAAGGCCTCACTTCAAAAAAGTGCATCTCACAAGCTTTATAAAGTTAAAACAGATCAACTTAAACTTTCAAGCTTTCAAAATCGAACATGAAAAATTTGACTTTGAAATCTGCGGCCTCACAGTCTGAAAGAAGCTAAATTCACATAGAGTAAAAAGTTCTCCAATCCTTGTTTCAGACCTAGGCAACAGCCTTTACGTTTGACTGACTTTCGGTCACTACACATAGAATATGTACCATAGAAACATAATCCAAACTATTTAACTGAAATGTAACGGTTAAATACTTCTCAGTCTAACTTTTTCACCTGAGCATGCATGTTTTTCGCCGCCCAAGCGATTTAAAACTTGGGCGGCGAAAGGCATGCGTGCAGGCGGCGAAAAAGTTAGACTGGGTTATTGTCGTTCGTCCCTTTCTCCTCTCCTATGAAGATAGCTGCCTTTATTTTCTGCAGCTCCCCCCCGTTTTGGGGACCCTGTTGTTCCCCCGTTTTGGGGACCCTGTTGCTGCCCCCTTTTTTTTCCCCCTCCCCCCTTCTCCATCCTCACTGCAGCTCACTGAAGCATCAAGTGGCAGCAGTATCTCTCTTAATATTTATTAACTCTTTCAGGTATTTGTTTACTCGCGCATACAATAAATATAAATGACTCGTTTTATTCAGAGCTGGAAGGCGAAAATTAAATTATTCATGAGTGCAAATGATTGTCAGCAGTCAATTTTGCAAAAAAAACACGCAGCTAAAGGCATTTCAAAGGAGGACTTTTGAAAACTAGACAAGAAAAGGTGAAAAATAATACGTTTAAATTAACAGAGAAGTTTTAGCTGCTACTTTTAATGTCACAGTGGTTACTAAAAATATTTAGAAGTCCTAGAATACGTTGAGCGAAGTGGAAATGAAAGTTACGTAAGTAAGTTACACAACGTTAGCATTTGTGCAGAAGGAATGAGATGAATTACAATATCATTAAACCACCATACAATATAATCCAGTCTTAAAGATAAATTTAAATTCTGCAGCTTATTTATGGAACAAAGTAAGCTCCTCTAAAATCATACTAACTGGGACACTTGGATAATTGGCCAAACTGCATTCAACATCAGGAACAGAGTATTTTTCACAAGATGAAAATAACTAAGAACAACTTTTCTAGAACTATCGTTGAATTGGAATCGCTTCGATGAGATACGAAAACGTTGAAAAAACTGTAAATGAGACGCTCGACAAAATTCACTCAGAAACAAACTTGTACCCGAAAATTTATCGTTCAATTATTGGAGACAAAATAGCACCTCGGGTTCTCCTTTGTTAAGTTCTCTCACAGCGAACTGGGAAAATAACTTTGTTTGAACTGAATTAAAAGTTTATCTATTATAGTCAGCTAAAGTTGAATAAATTTATTTTCAGTGTTGACAGACAAGGTAAGGAAGCTGCAGGCGATCTAACTGAAAACCAGATCAAATTAAACGAGATCACGTAAAATTTTAACAAAAGATTATTGACGCTAAATTACGAACAAGGAACTTGGCATTAAATTTCAACAAGATACTTGAGGGCAAATTTACAAACAAGGAACTTGTATTAAATTTGTGAACGTTAAAAATATGACTTCAAACTTTACAAGATTCTCAACGCCCACATTGTTAAAAAAATTACCCTACGTTAAATTTATAAATGCCACACGTGATATCACGCTTGCAACCAAAGCGAATTAATTCAATTCTTTCCTGCGTCTTTCGTGAATTACTGATCACTCTCTTCTATCTCCTGCCACTAATAGAGGCGGCGTCTTGAACATCATGTTCACCATATATCTTCTTTTACAATTTCACATGAAAAAGAATAACATATGAAAGAGAAAGTAATACAGACCTAGAAAAAAATAAGTTCTTATCAACCGAATTACATTGCACTTATCCCTGTCTTTGGTATCGACATCAGATGACGTAAATTAACAGTTTGTCTTAATACGAATCAAAATCGCTTCATAAATGCTGTAGTGCTCAGCTACTGAACCTACGACACTCCTTCCATGTCTGCTTTGTTAGTCGTGAGAGAGTCTCACAAAATTTCTTGGTAGGTTTAATTTAAGATCAGTTTCTCCCTTGCTTCTGAGTCTGCCTTATTTCTTTTGGTACAGGTAAATGAAGTTATAAAATCTTCCATAGAACCTGCAAACACCAGCTTAGACCTAAAGCCTGGTATCCCTTGGTCAGCGTGAACGGTTTTCAAAAGTCAAACCTACAAAATTTCAGACAAGACAAAGCGTTAACACATTGACTTCGATACGACATATCCATGGGTTGTTTGAAAAAGTTTCAACAATCATTTAAAATGAATGGTATCTAATGAAGCCAGTTATGTTTGGCATTTATAACATTTCTAAAAACTTTTAAATTTAAATTTGAGTTGAATTCTGAACTTCAGTTTAACCCATCGTAGTCGACGTTTTCAGGTTCATGTTTTTAGGAAATTATTTCGTTTGGTTTTTTGTCGATGCGCGCATCCGGAGCTCCGGAGTTCAGAGGTGCGGTCTACTCGACGTGCTATTCATCAGGGCTTTTTTGAGGCAGCTCAGCTGCTGCCTTCAGTGCCTATTTTTCTTGCCTGCAGGTTGCCCCCTGTACGCTGCTGCCTCGTGACTCAATGACAAAAATTGCAGGATTTTCTAGGGCTTTTTGCGCGAAGTTATCGAGCGATGGCGGCGGTGTTGAACTGCAGCAATGGATGGCCGCTGTAGACCATTAGCCCGGGTACTGGTGTGGTTCGCTTGTATTGTACTGGTGTGGTACTGGTGTGGCACTATTGTGGTGTGGTATAGTCCGTGTGGTACTATTTCGGGGGTACCATCGGGTTCTGGTGTGGTACTATTGTGCCCCGATGTGGGTACTGTCGGGTACTGGTGTGGTCCTATTGTCCCAATGTGGTTACCGTCGGGTACTGGCGTGGACACTATTGTGCTCCGATGTGTGGTTATTCTGCATCGAGGTGGTGAACTATTGTGTATTGATTGGAGTACTGTTAAATACCGATGTAGGATTAGTGGTTACCGATATGAGGCACTAGTGCACCTATATCAATGAGAGAACTAATGCGTACGTATTTGGTCACTAATGTGTACCCATGTGAACGGAATCATGCGCCATGGGAGTAAGAGTGCGCGCTGAAGCATAAAAGTGAGCAATGATGGCACCATCCGGGGTTTCAAAATGCCACTTCACTGACATTTTAAACAGCATAAGTTAAATACAACTGTGATGAAGCTCACTTCTTTACTGGGTTATAATTATCTGGAAAATGTCACTGCACACGAACAAAGGTTACGCTTAAATATTTTAGAATCATCTGTCGGATTAAGCTCCCATCAAAGGAACAAATCTTGTAATTTTAAATTACTAAGCTTCCAATATGCTGCAGGTTTTATCGTTAATTTTGAATACAAAAAAGTTTGTGTTGAAGACTTATTTCTGTATTTTTTGTGGAATATTTTTGCTAGAAATTGAGCATATTTAACGTTCAGCAGCTGTAGCTTCAAGAACGGAAAGTTAGACTACATATGTAACTCTGTAATGCATGTTTGAAGAATATTTTGTGTCATTTCGTGTGTTGGTTACTGGTCACTCGAATTTATTTAAAAAAAAACATGCATGGAAACAATGATATTCAGACATCTTATTCATATTTTCCAGGTTCTAGCCTGTTGAATGCCGCCCCACCGAAATTCTTGACGCGCTTTATAGGCGACAGATATTCTTGACTCATTGAGCCTAATGACACTGGGGTTTCTCATCACAAAACCCAGTTATTTTCAAGCCTAAATAAATGGGCGTAAGAAAATAACAAATTCAATTGTCTTACTTGCGTATTTTAGTTTGCCTAAGGAGATGGCAAGTAATATTCGGCGCCCAAACCTGAACATGGAAGTTGTAGGTCCTCAAAACAAATTCAGAAAATCCAAATCAGTTCAACATTAAAAGAGCAAAGAAATACGAAGCGATTTACGTTTTTTTAAGGATCCATGATAACCAGCATGGATTCCCCACACGCTCAGACTCAGTAAATGTATGCACAAAAAAAACTCCAGGGAAGAACAAGCTTCGAAAGAGAATTTCGCCCGTGGCCAAGTTTTGTTTTCTTAGACCCGGCGCATTTCAAATGGCAATAAGGTAAATATCATCACTAGAAACTCGCTATCAATATGTTGTTGGCACTCTTAAATGTAACTAAGAACGTTTCACACCATCACACCAGGGACTTTTCTTTCATCATCAAAAGTTGGTTCTTGATAAATAACTTCACTAATTGCAAAAGCGTTATCTCCGAACTTAGCCCCGGGGTCTCCCTCGTCTGGGGAAGGCACTTCTTTATTCTCCGCCTCACCGAAAACATTTCCATGTAAATGTTTGGCCTGGAGCTTGTTTTCTCGAATGTTGATGGTGTGTCGCTGCCTGCCCCCTCGCGGCATATCTTTGGTCTTGTAGCCGACTTTAACGTACGTATTTTCGTTGTAAGAAGCCAAATTTCGAGCGAGGCCGTAATTTGGAGTCGAGATCTTGGGAGAAGACCCCCGGTTTGGGCGCAGAGTTTGGTACAGAGCTGGGGACAGAGTCATCGACCCTCCTGAAGGGACGTACGAGGCCACAGTTGTGTTGTAACCTCCGCCATTAGTTCGAAGAACGACCGGCACAGTGCGGGGAGACGCTATAGGGACCTCCGAGCAGTACTGGTCGTTCTGCTGACGTCATATCTCCATGCTGGATTTGACGGGCGATCCCGAGTATGAATTGGAATCTGCCACCTCAAGGCCACCGCCTTTGCTGGTAGGGGGACTTAGGTAAGAGTTGGTGTCTTTGGAACCGTTCTGATAGGGATGGTCGTCTTTGGGTACGCTGTGGTACGTGTGGTACAAGTACTCGTCGGCCATGATGTGTCTGGTGGACACCGTGGCCGATGGTTCGTCCTCAGATGACCAAGGGGCTAGAGGACTGGGAGACCAGCCCAGCCCTCGGAGTTTCTCGGAGTTCTGTCTTCGGCGATACCTGTGGGAGAGTTGGGTATTGACGTTTTATTCCTTTGGTGAAATCTTAAAAGTTACTTGAAAGTTGGGTTTGATGATGTATTTATTTGTAAAACGAACGATAAACAGTTGGGTGATGAAGCGGCATTCATTTCGTGATTTCAACTTTGCAGTAGATGCTTCTGAAACGAAAATTGGGGAAGCAAATTTCGTGTAAGGTGACTAAATTTGCCCATGGAGAACTAAAGTTCATGCACGTTCAGTTTGGGAAACTAAAATTTCACGATGAATAGACTCAAAAAATAAAAAAAATTTACCGAGTCTCTACTAAAAACGAATAAGATAATAGAGGAGGTAAAATTTCATTCCAGAATTCCGAAAACGGTGTGAACAAAATTCATGGTAACACTAATTGTAAACATTGATTGATAACATCGAGCTCATCAAAAATATTGGACTTGTAGGAGCTAATGGTCTTTCTGAAGACTTGGAATAAATATACTTATTCAAATGATGAACTTTCTTTGTAAATGGAGGCATTGGAAGTTATTATTAATAACGTAAAATATTCATGTATACTAGAAGTCATAAAGCAGTTCCGACACAAATAGCTACTGGAATATTGTAATGACGATCAACAAACACGTGTAGTCACTAGAGGGAACTATCAGGGCTATGTGTGTGGTAACTTGATGAGCACATACTATTTAGGTAACTAGATGAGAACATACTATTTAGGTAACTAGATGAGCACATACTATTTAGGTAACTAGATGAGCACACACCATTTAGGTAACTTGATGAGCACACACCATTTAGGTAACTAGATGAGCACACATCATTTAGGTAACTAGATGAGCACACACCATTTAGGTAACTAGATGAGCACATATTATTTAGGTAACTAGATGAGCACACACCATTTAGGTAACTAGATGAGCACACACCATTTAGGGAACTAGATGAGCACACACCATTTAGGGAACTAGATGAGCACACACCATTTAGGTAACTAGATGAGCACACACCATTTAGGTAACTTGATAAGCACATAATATTCAGATTATTTCATGGACAGAACAAATATCTTTATCTTTATCATGAATTCAAAATTTGAGAAGAGCAGTTTTTTCAACAGATTTATTCGTGAAACTTTTCGTTGACAGAGGATGATATTTCGAAATTTTTGTTAGACTGTGAAGAGATCCGGTGAATATGTGCGTGTATAAACTGAGCAGTATGACGCATGAATGGACTCGGTATATTTAGTTCACTTACAGTCTTTGAAGACTAGCTCCACATCACCTCCCATCCCCACACTTCACCACAACACTACACTACAACACCACACTACCAGACCACACCACACCATACCACTACACCACCACACACACACACCACACACCACGCACCACACACCACACCACACACCATACACCACACCACACACACCACACACACCACACACCACCCCACACACACCACACACC
>JACJUY010004548.1:10521-35631 GCA_014220935.1 Platorchestia sp. MABIK | reverse complement strand
CCTCACACACACCACACACACCACACACCACCCCACACACACCACACACCACCCCACACACACCACACACCACACACCACACACACCACACACACCACACACCTGCACAAGATGAGAGCGAGGGCGAGCACCAGGAGGCAGGAGGCGGTCACCACCGCAGCGGCCACCACCACCTGCACGCGGCCCACACACAGCAGCTGGCTCGGGCCCAGTCTGGGGGCAGGTGGTGACTTGGGTCAGGTGGTGCAACTTGTGTCAGGTGGTGCAACATGATCGTATGTCGATCTTATGTCGACCTTGTGTTGTTAGATCGGGTGGTGCAATTTGTGTCTGCTTGTGTTAGATGGTGCAACTTGTGTCAGGTGGTGCAGCTTGTGTCAGGTGGTGCACCAGCCCCACAGCTGGGCATAGCTGCGACTCACTTGAGTGTACAGCCAACAGCACAAGTAGAATTTAAACAATTTTTGACAATTTACACAGCTTAGAGGATGAGTCCTTTAGGAGAAAAGATTTGACTTGGTTATCTCAGATTCATTTTGCAAGCTTTGTAAAAACTTCCTTCATGGATCTCTGCAGGGATTGAGTTCCAAGTCTTAGTTCCAATGAAGAGGATACTGTGCTGTGACCGAGCGTTTGGTAACTTGGGACTGAAGGTAACTAGTGCAAGTTTCTCATGTTGTGTAAAGTGGAGCAACGTCTTTGCAGGCAGGTATAGCAGGGAGCTGGTGTGAGGTGGAATGATATGTAATTAAATAGCATGATCACTTTCTTGAGCTTTTACCTACAATTGTGAGGGTCGACCAGCTTTGTTAAAACTTGAAAAAGTTGGTCATTTGAAAATGGTTTTCGAAGCGCCTCACACTCTGTTTGTCTGAAGTAAACAGCAATTTTAGAGAAAATGGTAAGTTGTTGATATCATGTTAATGGAATAATGTTTTTAATGGAATAATAGCGGAGTTCTGCATGAATGATGGAATAATAAAGAATGAAATTAACACAAAATAAAGTTAGGTTATAATTAAAAATTATTTTATAAATAGTATACTTATTAACCATAACGGGACCTTTAATTAAACTAACAATTATTTAAAGAGTGATAAAAAATGCTGAAATTATTTTACATAGTATCAAGCTACTCTCATATGGTCGTTATCATGATTATAAATAGTGAGTGATTCTAATATAGTAGAATGACAATAAACAATTTAAATTATCTTTAATGGAAGAAGACAAAAAAACCGAGTTTGCTTCTTTCAATTATTCGTGGGAGACAGCATGAGCGATCCAATAGAATCGAATTCCAGCATGTAATATAAGCCGTTAGCATGTGTGTAATATAAACCGTTAGCATGTGTGTGATATAAACCGTTAGCATGTGTGTGATATAAACCGTTAGCATGTGTGTGATATAAACCGTTAGCATGTGTGTAATATAAACCGTTATTCTTACCCAATTGTAAATGTTCGCGTGGTTTAGCTCCTCAAACTTCCCTGATATTAAAATGACTTTCGTTTTTTGGGTCTCGCTCATGTTCTGGATGCATTGTTACTGCATATTGTGAACTGTTTGATTTTTTTAAAACCTGAGTGAGTGCTTACCACGGTAGAGGAAACAAGGTAAAGTCATTTCTGTGGGGGAAATACACCTCCTCATGTTCGGCTAGCCAATAGAACGGCTTCATTTCAAACAAACTTTATGACGTCACCATTGCGACATGTCGTTAGGCCAATAGCGATGTCAGATTTTGGGCTAGCAGTGTTGCCAGATGAAATATGAACGCTGTTATTGGATCGTTGCTATGACGTCAGCATTACCACAAGGTCGACGAAAAATGACTGGTTTGACCCTACCTTGATTCCTCTACCGTGGTTCCGATCGACGCGTGCGGGAGTGCTCAGGCCGAGTTGGTTTCCCAACTTCGCTAAAAAATTTCTAATTGGCTAGATTGATTGCGTTTGAATAAAATCAGTTTGAACACAATTTGTGTTTTTAAACTCAATCAAATTCCATTTGGCAAATTTCTCCCATGCCTCCCTCATGCCTCACATGCTTCAGCCGCCACTCCTGTATGCCTCATATGCCTCACTCATGCCTCACATGCCTCCCTCTTTCCTCACAGGCCTCCCTCATACCCCTTTCAAGGTATTTCTCATGCCTCACATGCCTCTTTCATTACCCTCTCATGGTTTCTCTCAAGCCTCCCTCATGATTCCCTCATACTTCACATGCCTCTCTCATGCCTTACATGCCTCCCTCATGCTTCCCACATGCCTCACATGCCTCCCTCATACCCCTCTCACGGTTTCTCTCATGCCTCCCTCATGATTCCCTCATACCTCACATGCCTCTCTCATGCCTTACATGCCTCCCTCATGCCTCCCTCATGCCTCCCTTATGCCTCCCACATGCCTCACATGCCTCCCTCATACCCCTCTCATGGTTTCTCTCATGCCTCCCTCATGATTCCCTCATGCCTCACATGCCTCTCTTCTGCCTCCCTCATGCTTCCCTCATGCTACACCTGCACCATCACAGCTGCACTCGTGACATCAATAAACGGGCAGTTAATAGCTCGTAACGGCTCCGCATTGTCTCGACCGGTGCAGTTCTGGCCTAATTTAGAGCCATTACGCGTGTGTGTGTAGCTCGATATTTTCCTAAAGCATTTCAGGATATGGCGGAATCTATACCCAGTGTAGGTGGCATCTGTGTGTGTTTGTATGTAAGTGCGTGTGTATTTGTGTGTGTGTGGACGCCGACTGCTGTGGTGGTGTGTAAAATTAAGTATAATTGAGAAAAAATATGCTTTCGAGAAATTGTGCAAATGAAGACTTTGTTGATTTACTCCAGATTATTTGCCGGTCACCAAACAACGACCGGCGCAATGTCTGTTTTGATTTCAAATGTAGATGAAAACATTTTTCTTTCTCTGGGGGAGATACAAATCGAACAAAAAAACGATACTGAAAACATATCCATCATACACTGAATTCTCAATTGAAGATGACCTCTTCTCAACTAAGGATGGATAATTCTCAATTAGAGATTAATAACTTTCAATTAAAGATAGCCCATTCTATGAACACTCGACGTGAGTGACATGAACATCCGGAGCTCGATGGACGGAGACGGCGAGCAGAGATCAATTCCAGGATTCCATGAAGGGCTGCTATTCGTGTCCGTTTCAGGATTCCATGAAGGGCTGATATTCGTGTCCATTCCAGGACTCCAGGAAGGGCGGTTATTCGTGTCCGTTTCAGGATTCCATGATGGGCTGATTTTCGTGTCCATTCCAGGACTCCATGAAGGGCTGTTATTCGTGTCCGCTTCAGGACTCCATGAAGGGCTGGTACTCGTTGAGAAATTCAGCGCGCCTGCGTGTAAAACACGCCTTTGAGATGGACGTGTCTTCCGTCACTACAAAGGTTATAAAATTCAGTTTTTAATAAAACTCGGCTTTCATCAGACTAATGTTCTGAGTAGCGAGCGCGGAAGTGAAAGGATGCAGCGACCTCGGCGACTTTGACTCTGCGTTCAAAGTATCTGAGCGTCATGAGATGAAGGGTTAATACAGCTCTCTGCGTTGAGGCATTTTGAATTCATTTGATGCCCCAAAAAGGCTGTCCCAGTTCCTTAACTGGAGGTGCGGTACAGTCCAGGTGTGCTCTAAATGAATACGTTTGAGGCTCAAATCTCAGGAGTTCTCTCAAAGTTCGTGAACTTCCAGCAAACTCAACCAGGGAATTCCAACATTTCTATACTGCACGGATATTCCAGCTCGCATATTCCAGCACGCATATTTATCCAAGCACGCATATTCCAGCACGCATTTTCCAGCACAAGTTGGTATGAGGTTGGACATCGTTCTTCACTATCGCCACTTGCGTCGCAGGAACGAGAGATGCGCCGTGATTGATTGTGCATATTTTTTATATATTTTGGTTGCACCATGCGCGGAATGTGTGCTGTGTTCTCTGTTATATATTGTATATAAACGCACATATGTGTTTTAGATCCCGCAGTCACCACATCCCCTTCATGCCTTGTTCGTGTCTGCTTCATTCCTCACTAGCGTATCATATGGTTCTCGCAATAAATTTCATTCCTGTAAGTGCAACTGACGCGTTATGTCATTCTTCACGAGCTACCAACACAACACAACACAACGCTGCACACAGTAGTCGACGTAAGATCACGCGTGGTTTATACCATGTGCAGCTCATACCACATCGGCCCACGCAAACAAGGACGCAATGCACCAAGGTGTAAGAAACAAGGGAGGGTCAAACCAATCTATTTTTTGTCGACCGTGGGGCAATGCTGACGTCATGGCAACGAACCAATAGTAGTGCTTATATTGTCTCTGGCAACACTGCTAGCCCAAATCTGGCACCGATATTGGCCTAACGACATGTCGCAATGGTGACGTCATAAAATAACGTTTGAAGTGAAGCCGGTCTATTGGCTTGCCGAACGAGGAGAGGTGTATTTCCCCCATAAAAATGACTCTGCCTTGTTTCCTCTACCATGCAATGGAGCTACGTGTTCTGAACAGGCTTAGTTTGCGCGAAGTTTTTCAAAAAATGAAATTGTGCAGCGCGCAAGCAATGAAGTTTTCAACGAACGCAGGATATTCAGCGAAAAATTCCTGATATCCGCGGAATTTCACTACCTCAATTGAATAAGAATTTAAGTAAAATGAACGCATAGTTTTCTGAGTAATAACATCGATAGAGTACATTGCAGCTGCTGTCCAGAAGCAGTCGTCTGCTAGAGCTGCGAACTCAGAGCTTCTGTTGAGAAGAACTACTTGCAGTTTCTATGGAGAATAACACTCTGTCAGTGCACGCTTTGATATTTCTTGGGATTCCCAGCTCCTAGCTGCTGCTTGGAACAACTCCAATCATCTTGCAAGAACTTCAAGCATTTGTTAGGAAAGACTTCATGTTGCTCTTAGAAAGAGACACCGCTGTAAGAACACACCAACAACTGCTTGGAAGAACACGCTGCAGCTAGGAGGAAGCACGTTACTGCTGAGAAAAACCCGTTCTAGTAAAAAACAGGGATCTACTGGGAAATATGAGCTTTAGCTAGGAAGCACGTTACTTAAACGCAAGGATCTGCTTGGGAGAACACGCTGTAGCTAGGAAGCAGCACTGCTGGGAAGCCGGCAACAGGCACAGGTATTTCACGGAGCTCTGAGAGATGTCGTCCATTGGCGGCCTCTTGTGGCGGACTTTATGTGTGTGCTTCTAACGGGCTGAGGAGGCGGGAGGCGGGAGGCGGGAGGCAGGAGGCAGGAGGCAGGGGCAGGAAGCAGGAGGTAGAAAGCAGGAGGCAGGAGGAAGGAGGCAGGAGGCAGAAGAGGCTTAACAAGCTAAAGCACTGGGCGTTGGCATGAAATATTTTGAACATACTTTAAAATTCGCGAGGAATTTTGTGCAATTAAATACTCGAAGTGTGCAACGCGAGGCAGCATTAAAACGCTCTAGAAGGGCAGATAAGAGCGGCATGATATCTGAGGTCCTTCGTTCAAGGAGCAACAAATGAAGGACTAGCGAGAAAACATTTCAACAACAATTTCTATTTAACTACAGTTAAACTGAGTTAACTGGAGTTAAATAGAGTTACCTGGAGTTAAATAGAGTTACCTGGAGTTAAATAGAATTAGCTGGAGTTAAATAGAGTTAGCTGGAGTTGAACAGAGTTAACTGGAGTTAAATAGAGTTACCTGGAGTTAAATAGAGTTACCTGGAGTTAAAAAGAGTTACCTGGAGTTAAATAGAGTTAGCTGGAGTTAAATAGAGTTACCTGGAGTTAAATAGAGTTACCTGGAGTTAAATAGAGTTACCTGGAGTTAAATAGAGTTACCTGGAGTTAAATAGAGTTACCTGGAGTTGAATAGAGTTACCTGGAGTTGAACAGAGTTAACTGGAGTTAAATAGAGTTACCTGAAGTTAAATAGAGTTACCTGGAGTTGAACAGAGTTACCTGGAGTTAGTTAACGAACTATTTCGAATGTAACAATAGAGTTCCGATGTTGTTTCACCGGAGTTGTTCAGTGATTAACGAAATACCGAATGGAGATAAATGTGTTTAAAATTTTGCGATTGTTCTTGGTAATATACTCATGTTGCCTGAGAACAACATTTGCTCCCCCACACCATGACGTACCCTGTCATCAAAAAGCGAGGAGTGTTTGTTATGCCAAAAGAACTCAATTCGTGTTTGAGATTTGGCATTAAAACCTTAAGAATTCTCCAAAATAGAACGCTCAGAGGCCTCGTGGACAATGGTAGGAAATTTCAGCCTCAATCCTCCTGCCAGTAGCAGTTGAATTTTTCTTGCTTTCGTGCCAGACGCTGGCGCAGTAAGCGGATCTGATGTACGGAATCAATCCCCCTGCCGGCTGAACGGCTCACTCCCTAAAGACAAGCGATTAAAACAAAAAAAAATCCTGTGTTTCAACGTAAAAATAATTACAAAGATCGATGCATTAACGGTACTTGGAGTGATGTATATTTTCTGAAACATTCGTCTCAATTCTTCAATCGGAATGTGCACTACCGGTGGTCACGGAGGGGATTTCCGCAATGCTTCTGAACGACCAGTAGTCATAAACCCAATTTTCATAAATGTTCAATCAAAGCTCAATGAGGGCATGATTTAGTAAAAGTTTGATATTTTCAAAATTAGTTTCCTCAATTGACCTTACATTTGAGCTGAATATTGCACTTCAGTTTAACCCTCCGCACTCAAAGTGTTAATCCGAACATCTACGCTCTATCACTAATGGAAGCTGGCTTTGTTTCATCTGTCATTAGAGTATTTAAGACATGCGACAGTGTAAAATACTGAACAAAATGCCATAAAATTCAAGGAATTTTTTATAATTCTTCAAGAAGCTTTGACGTAAACGAGCTCGACGTTTGAGTTTCCTTTGATATGAGATTTCAAAAATGACATTATTTTCTGGCCAGCAGCACGGCACATTGAACACATTCCAGACAACGCATTCTGACCCAGGATCTTGACAAAGAAGTGTGGCGAAGTGCAGAGGTACTGCTGAGGCGGGGAGTGCAGTACCAGAACTGGCTGCTGAGGCGGGGAGTGCAGTGCCAGAACTGGCTGCTGAGGCGGGGAGTGCAGTACCAGAACTGGCTGCTGAGGCGGGGAGTGCAGTACCAGAACTGGCTGCTGAGGCGTGCGGCACAGAGCACACAGGCCAGCTCCAGGGTGTCACAAACGGTTATGGAGCAATACCAGCGCAGGAAACTTGGACACTTCTGGTAAAGAGCTCAGCTCTGCAGGACGCACCGCGGCGTCTCGGAGATGCCAACGCTCGGCAGACTTTGGCGATTTGCGACACTGTCTTCCTGATGGACTGTCTTCTTTCTGGTCTGTTCCCTGCCCTCCTCATGGGCTGTCTTCTTTCTGGTGTGGTCCTTGTCTTCCTGATGGACTATCTTCTCTGTCGTGTGAGCCTTGTCTGTAACTAGACTGTTTTCTCTGTGGTCTGCTCCCTGTCTGTAATTGGACTGTCTTTTTTTCGGAGTGATCTCTGTCTGCAACTGGACTGTGTTTGCTGTTCAGGGCTGGGTCCAGTCTGTAACTGGGCTGCGTGTTTTCTGCAGCTGCTCTATGTTTTCGGCATGGTGTCTCCACACAGTCTGCAACTACAACGCTGTGTGTTCGTGGGAGGATTTATTCCTTTGTTATCGCAATCACCAGTTAGTGACCTGCTCTGTACGGTACGAGTATCGCAGTCCCTTCTACAGCTAATTAAATGGCAAAATCGACGTCAATCTGATTCTTTCATTTGTGTTTTTTAACATTTTACATGCAGTGTGCTAACATTTTATGTGTGTATGCAAATAATAACATCTTCACAACACAGAGGATATTGAAATTTCCCATGGATCTCAAAATGTTGAAAAAAATAATAAAACCGAGGAAGTTTTTCTGCGCATTCAGGAAAGAAAAAATAAACTTCGGACTCAAGTCCTTGTAACACAGGTCACACAACATGTGTGACAGGGGGAAGACTCTCCAACCAATACTAGGAATTTTTGCTGCTAATTTTTTCATTGCTCTTAAATGCATTATTCTCACTGATCCATATTTGCTTTCATATTACGTACTGTGTGTCATTCTGTTGATGGAATGAGCAAATCCTCCAGCCAGCTCATCGCTCTTCATCCTAATCCATTTGAAGAACAGTAGTTTTGATCGACTCCTGGAAATTTTGCTCCTAATTGTGCGTTCAACAAAATGTAAAACTGTACGTGCTGCTTTATTACTGTCTGTGCTAGTTTATTACTGTACGCGCTAGTTTGTTTTTTACGTTCTAGTTTGTTACTGTTTGTGTTATGTTGTTACTGCACGAACTTGTTTACTGCCATGCGTGCTAGTCTGTTACTGTACGAGCTAGCTTGCTGCTACGCGTGCTAATCTGTCACTGTGCGTGCTAGTCAGTTGCTGAGCGCTGTGCGTGCTGTTCCATTAAAGTAAGTGCTGCTGGAATAAGCGGCAGCGCTGGAGACATTTCCCGCAGCTGAGCCTGGCTTTGAGTCTGTGAAATGTTCAAAACTCGTTTTCCCAGATTTTGTTGTCCGTGTTTCCGGTGCATAAAAAATATACAAATGAAAACAGTCGGGCGTGAATGCTTTCCATTGTGTTATCTAGAGCCGATCGCAGGGCAGCGAAAATAACAGGATTAAGTATGGCATGGAACCCAAGAGAGGGAAATACCCCTCTCTTTATACCCTCCCCCCTTACACACACACACACACACAAAAACACACAAAAAAATGTTATTGAAAATCTTTCTCTTCCCTCCGAAAATGGCAACTCGCCCTATTAGTTATGACCATTTTTTCTACTCAGAAATTTTTTAAATTCTCCAACAGCAGTAAAATTTAGATGCAATTTCTGAAAAATTTCGAGTTAACCTTAGGAGACTAGTGTCTCAAACCACCTCCTACAGATGAATTGAGTTTGCGCAACCTCGAGGTGCAGCCTATGGAAACAGTTGTCAATAGCGTGACCAAATACCAGCTTTGAAAGTTACTGTGTAATAAAATCCTTTACGACACACGCCTTATATATCTGTGAGTCGAGTTTGGAAGGCGAATATCAGCTCTATTCGAATTAACTGAGCATTCCTACGTCGTAGAGTTCCACCTCACAGCTCCGCAATACACGCATCATGATAACATTCTGAGCTAAGCATTAATAACAGCTTCCACGGCATTTCATAAAAAGTGTTCGCAATACAAACGCTCAATAAAGCCCCTGAACGAGAGCTCTCAATAAAAAAAATAAACAATAACAGCTCCCAATAAGAACTCTGAAAAACACAACAGAAATACGAAGGCCCGCACTCCATAAAAATGTTCGATAAAAGCTTGTAAGAAAGAATATAAAAACACATGAGAAGCCCCAAAACAGCTCTCAATAAAGAAAGCCAACTAGTGCCTGTAATAAGAATTCCTAAAACACATCAGAAATCATAAAAAAACAGCTTTCAATAACAGTAGTCAATGACAGCTTTTAATAAGAAGCATCAATAGCACAACAGACGCTCCGAAACAGCTCTAAATAAAAGCAGTCAATAACAGCTGGGAATAAGAGCTCTCAATAACAGCCTCGTAGCCTTTAACTTGCGCCGTTCCCGTGAAGTCAGAAACTCGAAAGCTGGCAAATGGCGGAGCGGAAAAAGGAACTGAAATGATTTGAATCGAATCAGAAAAGCTTTCCCAAGGGGATTTAGAATAGAATTGAGGAATGCAGGCGCAGAAATACAAGTTGGAAATTGAAAAACGATGGAAACTGCGCCTGAAATCTAAATTCTCAACATGAAAAGGGAAGCAAGCGGAGCTTTTGTGTTCGACCAGCGATGGCATCAAAGACTGCGAGTTTCTCTCGAGGTAAAATGCTGAAATTTCATTTAAAAAGTACGCTAGAAAGAAACATGTCGCATCTTTGATTTGTTTCCTGCAAACGAAACTTCAATGGATTTTAATTGTAGACATCTGCCAAAATATATGTAACTACATGCACCACCAAAAACTCACGTGTAGTTATTCCTTAGTTCGGAAAAATTTGCAATCAGTTTCTGCGGGTTTAGATTTAACCGCCCGACGGACGCGTGATTCTCAGACTCAGAAAGTTTGAAATAGCCGCTTTTGTGATGGGTAGTGCTCGATTGTGTTGTGGTTAGAGCACATGGTTGCTAGCATTACGTTGAGAAATGGTACTAGACATGGTATGTCGAGACATGGTACGTCGAGACATGGTACGCTGAGACATGGTTCGTCGAGACATGGTACGCCGAGACATGGTACGTCGAGTCATGGTACGTCGAGACATGGTACTTAGACATGGTACGTCGAGACATGGTAGTCGAGACATGGTATACCGAGACATGGTACATGGTACGAGGCATGGTACTTAGAGCAATGCATGGTGCTGTATATGTGCGGCGTGCTGCAAAGATTCACCAACCCAATATCGTCTCAGAAGTGTTCAAAATAATTCGGGTCATTTTTGTAAGATACTTTATTCCGAAAACTGTAGTTTACCGACTCGTATTTTCGAGAATGGTTGGTCATCTGTTATCCATCTGTCTCGCAATTATGCTCAAAATTATTGTTGCTTAGAGAGCAGTTATAAAAATTGCGAAGTTCTTGGAGGAACCCATCACATGAGAAATTATTGAAACTCTTGTCTCATTGTCGATTGTACGGCTACCTCCGCGAAACTAAAGGTCTCAAACGTACGGGAGGATGAAACTATCATGAAGGTAAACAAATTAAAAGTTGAAATTCAGAAACTCGACTGTAAACAAACATAAAATCAAACTCATAAGTATACAAAGTGAACATTTTATCTGCCTTGTTCAAATCCACTGTTTAAAAATACATAAATTGAGCTTTAATTCTCTTTACTTTCTAGATAGCACTCCACATATGCACACCGTTTAGGAATAAGTAAATGAGTATCATATATGCACAAATGAAGAGATAAGTGTGTGAGCGTCTAGAAATAAATCTTTCAGATCATGAAGTAGTTCAAGATTTATGTTCAATAGCTGTTCAAACAGAAAGGCAGCAATGTTGAGTGCCGGTCAACAGCAAGAAAAAGTGACTGACAACAGTTGTGTGTCACTCAACAGCAAGACAAAGTGGATGACAACAGTTGTGTGCCACTCAACAGCAAGACAAAGTGAATGACAACAGTTGTGTGCCACTCTACAGCAAGACAAAGTGAATGACATTGAAATGCAGGAGGGCCAAAAAGGCCCGGTGTGCTGAGTGCGGCCTATAAATCTCTTTTGCTCGGACAGTTTTTGCCGCACAGCGCAGTGCCTCCGGCCCAGAAAATGGAGCAGCGCTGGGCAATATTTTTATAAGTTTCGTATTGTGTCGTCGGTTTTACTTTGGCCGCTGGAAAATTTCGAGAGGGAATATTTCCGGATAAAACTGACACTGGTGATGAACTTGTAGAGTTTCCGTTGTTTTGGAGAGCACTGAAGAGGGCCGAAGCTTTCGTCGTCATGTCAGGGCGCGGCAAACATGACTTACACGGCCGAGCAGAAACATGTTAGGGCACGAAATGCAATTTTTCATGCCGAGCTTATGTACAGTTTGAAGCCACGGGAATTTTACAAGCTATGTCCATTTTTGCGTTTTGGCTGTCGTGCAAGGAAATTTTATGGTATGTATGGTGGAATGTACGAGTCGTCTTTGGCTAAAAATAAAATTTACTGAAGGAAAAAGGTCAATGTAATTAATACTTAGCTAAAAATTTCTTTATTACTTTCTCATCAGAGACGCGATTAAAGCCCATTATCTCATCAAAGCCAATTGCAAATTGAGAATTACTGAGAGAGCGCATCTCTGCCAATACAACATGTAAAAGAACTCACATAACATCCCAGTTCATTCGACGTTCTCAGCCAACTCATGACGAAAGACAAAATGTTCAACCGAGGTAAAACTGCGAATATTTTACCGCGCTTATTTTCAAACCGAAAATTTTATCTTCAGTCCTGAAGGCAGAGAACATTGAAGCTCAAAGAAGAAGAAGACAACAAAAGCAGAAGACGGCGTAAATACGTGTGTTGTTCATGCCGCCGTGACTTGAAGAACATGCATTTTACATCATTAACTTCTGCTACAAATAATTCACGTTTAATGATCTGCAATTTTTATGACCAGCACACACGCGTCATTAATAACGACGCGCGTAAAAATAGATCGCAGTTTTGTCGCACACGCCTGAGTGCTGCACAGCGCTAGTGAGCTTATTTCTGTATCGCCTCAGTTCTTCGCAGGATTATTCCTATAACGCAAGGCACTCTAAGAGATCATTTTTAAATTTTTCATATAAAAAACTCTACGCACCGTGAGAGATCATTTTCAAATTCTCTCGTAATAAAAAACCTTATTGGTTTTTTGAAGAGTATGTTCGTGCAGAGGAATACTTTCTTCTGGAATTATGCCACGCCCTCCTAAGAAAAGATCTTTTTTAACATTTAATCTTTTTTAATAATGAACCTTTGAGCATTGGGAAAAAACAGAAAAGATGCTTCGAAACTTCCTGAGCAGCAACTTTTATAACGCACTAAAGGAGTCATCAGCGCATTTTAAACAACCGCTTTGTTCCTATTTCATCAAATTTGCAGCAGCATTTGTGGAAGCGTCAATTTTTTTACTATGGAATATTGACCCATGATAATTTCACAGTAATGTCTTCAGCCAAGCCTGTGTTTTTACAGGAACTTGGGAACTTTTTCAACCCTATCTTGACTTAACTTTTTAACCATATTTAACCAAGTCAACGTAATAACAGTAAACCCTAATTAATTTAAATTAATTAATTAAAGCTTAATTAAACCAGAAAAATATCTCAGATTCTCTTAACATTTATGATTTGGTAATTGTACATAATTGCATCATTGGGAAAACACAACTTTGTCACAAATGAATTAAAGTTAGGGTGTAAACGTTGCCTGAAAATATTGAAATAAAATACTATTTCTAGAGTAGAAAATTTCCAGGTATCAGGCTATGGTTAAAATTAGCAGGAACAAAAATGACGGCGTTGTCTAACACGTTAACCACCATTGGTTAAACTAAACTTCAGTTTTACTTCAAATTTAAAGTAAGCAATTTCGAAAATAGCACGCATTAACTGGATCGATCGTGCCTTTATTTGTTTTTTTTTAAGTGTTCATGAAAATTGAGTTTATGACTACTGGTTGGTCATCAGCATAATGAAAATTCCCTCCGTGTACCACTTTATTGCTATTTTGAAAAGCTCTTTTGCACAGAGGTAAACTGTTTGCTTGTACGGCGTTAATTCTAACGAGTGGTTAACGTGTTGATTCTAACGAGCGGTTAACGTATTACATGTAATTCTAACGAGCGGTCAACTTGTTAATTCAAACGAAAAGAAATGAAGTTCTAACGAAAGAGAGGACGTCACATACCTGGATAAGTGCACACCCCTGAGGTTGTCGGGCCGGGTGCACTGGACGTCGAGGGCTGTGCTGTTTGCCTGCGCGAGAAGCTCTGCCAGCCACCGCAACGAGCAGTTACAAACGAGGGCATTGTCCCTCAAATCCAGTGATTGCAGGGCCTCCCACGTCACACTGCTACCCTCTACAGTTTCCAAAGAGTTCCCTCTCAGGTCCAGAGTCTGTAGCTCCGTGAGGGGCTGGAAGAGGGTAGAGGGCAGGTGTCGCAGCAGAGGGTTGTGGGAGAGAGTGAGGGACCGGAGCTGGCTGCAGTGGACCAGAGCCGAGGCGGAAATGGACGACAAAAGTGGACATCGTGAAATTTCGAGCGTAGTTAATCTTCTGAGCCTAACGAAAGTCCCCGCGCTGAGTTCCGTTATATTGTTGCGACTAAGAGAAAGGCTCTCTAAGCTGACCAGCGCTGATAAAGCGGAGGTGGGCACCGAGCTCAGTAGGTTGTTGCTGAGACTGAGAACCTCCAGCGCACCGAGAGAGAGCAACGCTGCTGGGTCTATAGTCTCGATGCTGTTGCCGTCTAGTGACAGCGCAGACAAACTCGTAAGGGGCAAGTCCCCTTCTAAAACTTCAATAAGTCGATTTCTGCTAACATCTAAGCTCTTGAGGCCCACCAATTCAGACATGGCCGTGCCGGGTAACTGGCGGAAGTAATTCTCGCTCAGGTCTAATCTCTCTAAATTGACTAGCCCTCGAAAAGTCTGCACCGCCAAACTGTGCAGCCTGTTGTGGGAGAGGAGCAGTATTTTGAGGGACGGGGTGTGGGAGAGGGTGTCAGAGGGTAGATCCCTCAGTGCATTCGAGCTTAAATCAAGGAAGAAAAGCTTCGACAGTCCGATGAAGGAAGTCTTCTCAACGGCCGAAATGTTGTTGTGACTCAAACGCAGCTCTTTGAGCTCGCTTTGCGCCACGAAGCTCTCGTGACTGAGAGCAATGAGGAGGTTGTGGGAGAGGTCGAGCTTCTCTAGGTTCTCGTAAAATAGAAGTTCTTGGTTGATGGTCCTGAGCCTGTTGTGGGCGAGGTTGAGGTTCTTTAGGGCTGGGTTGAGCAGCATGGGAACCATGTTTAGCGTCACCCCCACGCACTGAACCTCGGGCATCTCCTCGTCGCACGTACAGCCAGACGGGCAGAACGCGCGCCCCACCACAGCGCTCAGCAGCAGCAGCAGCCATCGTAACATCGTTCCTGCACAAAATAGAAAATATTATTAAATACATACATGTGTAATATAAATGTGAATAAAAATGAACTATAAAGCACAGCCATACCTGCACAAAATACAACAAAGTAATGTAATGTAAATTATGTAAATGGGAGTAAAAATGTAATGAAACGAAAAGCCATCGTAACGTCGTTCTTTTACGAAATGTAACGTAAGAGTAATACGTAAATGATATAAATATGAAGAAAAATATCATGTAACTAACAAAAACAGTTTTATTGTTTTCAATGCATGTTCTGGTTTGCATCTCTTGTGCGCGATTTCTGAAATCAAATTAAGTCTAAATAACAATAAATAATAATAATTAAAATTGCAGTAATAATAATTATGGTAACAATAGTAAATAATAATAATCATAATGAGTTAAAGTGAGAACCATGTCTGAGAACAGATACCAGGAAAGCTGCTTCTAATATCGTAAAGCACATCGCTGAATTTACACTTTAAGAATATGTTTATAGTCTGAAAAACTGCAAAAGCAACAAAATTAAAAAGCATTAGAAGTGAAAAACATTATAAAAATATCAACTTATCAAAATAAAAATATCACGAATGTGACTCCAGAATTATAAAATCATACATTCAAGTATTTTTTCACGAGCAGCGCATTTAAAAAGGAATAAGGCCCCATTGTAGAGTTGACTTCGACACATTGGACAACTGCATCCTCTGAAGTATTTACCCTCAATCATGAATAAATTTACCCCCAATCATGAGTGAATTTACCCCCAATCATGAGTGAATTTACCCTGGTTCATGGACATTTTTAGGGGGTAAAATTCACAAATTAGAATCCTTTAATAAAAAATCGCTGAATTTCGAACAGAAAAAGACAAACCAGGCAACTTTCCTCACCACAAGCCTGCCTGCTTCTTCTACGTCGAGCGCAGCAAACAGAATTAATTTATTTAATTTTCCAATATCAGTCAAGTTTTAATGTGCGATACAGGCGACCGATATTAGAAATTCTTTTGCTGTAAAAGTTCTTGAAAATTGAATAGGAAAATGGAGAGGCCTCAGCATCTTTCTTGTTTCTGAGGTTTTTGAGGGCATTATGAATATTCCTTGTCCTTAGTCTTAGTCATGCCTTCATTCCTGAATCTTAGGGTATATCTCAACTGAATGGAAGAGATATATTATGCCCTTCAGTGAGGAATGCATGTATTACGCTTATGAATCTAACGTTGCGACACACAATGTACAACAATGTTTAAAATCGGGATACATCAATTCATGTGTTTATCTATCTATATACGAGGCAGAGTACAATAACCGTTCACTGAACTCGTTCACAGACTTTGTGCAACTTGTATTTGGACAATACATTATTTTTTCGCCAACCGCCAAACAGAGTGTCGAACAGTAACCGAGTCCAACAGAAGCAGTATGCGCAGCAGAGAGTGCCACAAGGAGTGAGCAGGACGAAGTGCGCCACATTAACACATGTAACAAAAGTGTCTAACACTGCGCAAGACTGCGCAACAGTGTGCAACATTGTGCAACACTGCGCAACAGTGCGCAACAGCATTAACACTTGAAATAATGGTGTTTAACACTGTGCAAGACTGCGCAACACCTCACACGCGCGCAACAGAGCAATTAGGCGCCCAGAGGAAGCTACGCTCGGCCCCAAACTGCCCCTCACACTGACTAATAAGACCACGAGGCTCTCATTACTGATGCCCAAAGCACGAACTTACCACAGCAAGATGCACAAAAGTGGAGAATTTGCAGGGTCAAGATTGCGACCAAATTGAGCCCTAGAGAAGCGGGTCAAATGCATGGAGTTTTACTCACAGGCAGTGAATGCAAAAAGTGCTAACTATGTTTTGACCGAGAAAACGACCGTGTCGGATTGCTTAAAAAGGAGAAAACAAAACTGAGGTCCACGAAGCTGTTATTCCTAACGAGCTAAGATAGGACAGTGGATGAAGCACTAAATAAACTTTGAGCCTGAAAACGACCATGTCGAATTACACCGGGATTTGGAAAAAATGAAGCTGAGGTCCATGAAGTTAACGGTTATCCCTAACGAGCTAGGATAAGATTTTGAGTGTTGAATTTGAGTGAGCTGTGATTGGCTGGTGATGAGCCACTCAGGAGGCTCGTCAGAGGAGGCTTATCACAGACACTAGCCTCAACTGAGCAGTAGTCACGGATGTCTGCCATAAGCATCGCTCAACTTATCCCAATTAATTCCGTCTTCTCGAATGAAACTGATTGTTTCGAGGCCGCGTTTCGCGTTTCTCATTAGCAAGGGAATAATTTGTGCTGTAATGGAAACACTAGGCCTCAAGAAGGGCCATTGGGAGGCTCAGCTCGCGTCATATGAGAAGAAACAAGCGGCGCAGGAAGCGTTAATGCCAAGCCCTAGTCCTCATTGCAGGCCTTCCTTTGCCACTCCCGTCAAATTTACGGCCGGCCCCTAATCGTCTTTTGCTAGACGTCTACTTGCGCCTAGCTGTTCTCGAGCCGACTATTTGCAATTTTCTTAAGAAAATGGTTTCACTTTCTCTAGTCGACTGTTTTGCAATTTTCTTAAGAAGATTGTTTCTCTTTCTCGAGCCCACTATTTTAGAATTTTTTAAGAAGATTTTTTCACTTTCTCAAGCCGACCATTTGCACCATTTTCGAGAGGCTCGCAATTTCTTAAGAAGATTGTTGCACTTCCTTTTTTTTTTGTTAACGAGGGTTTCTTGTTGCTCTCGATGCGAAGAGTTTATAATTTCATTCCTCCCTTTTTGAAAGAACTAAAATTATTTTGAGAAAAGTTTTTGAGGTTTTCGTAAGTTTAGTCTGTAGCATTAGCCTAAGTCCGTGAACGAGTTCAGAGACGTCAACTTTGGCTATTCACAAACCTGTTTAGAAAATTTTTTTGAACTTTGCTGAAGTATGATTAAACGTTTTAAGAATTTCTTAAAACGTTTTAAGAATTTTTTAAAACTTTTAACATGATTTTTGCCCAGCCAGCGACCAGTTAGTTACCTTAAAGTTTTCTGATTATATTTCTAAACAGCAAATACACCAGCAACAACTTATTGCATATAAAACGCCACAGAAACTGCTATAGTGCACAACAATCCCAAAAGATGCATTAATAACGATTGCATCATGTGTAGTGTCATAGACAGAGGATTGCAAGTAGCAATTGCAACAGCAGCAGCAAGTGCAACCACAGGCGCAAAAATGATGGAAAATCACGAAAAACAATAGAAGCACATGGGAAAAAAATTTCGTAGTCGCCTCTTCTTACCTAATAATACCCTCGGTCTCCTTTCTTATTTATGTATTTGTTTGGTGTCCGCTTCTTCCGTGTGTCTGTGACGCTCATAAGGGTGCTCAATGGCAGTATCTGTTTTACGAGTTTCACCAGTGCACAAGTAACTCTGGTTATGTTTTAAACATTTAGTTTTGTTGTGATAAGTTTTTAATTATTTCTCAATCTTTTTTTAATTTTTTTTTCTAGGATGTCTTTCTTGAAGAGACTGAGACACATCGAACTGTAATGTAGTCATTAGGAAGACACTGACATCGCGGGAGATAGCGATACGTTAGTAGTCCACACATATTCTGGTGCTTTTCTTTGTAATGAGCAATTTTTCGTGAGCAATCTTGCTCTCTTTTCTACATTTTCAGCTCTGCATTTGGTGGCAAAGCGAGACTTGGTAGCATGAACTGAGGAAGTCACATTGCTTCAAAAGCTACTTGAAATACTATTCCAAATGCTCTTTCAAATACCGTTGAAACGGTCACAAATCCTGGGTTTGGTGAGAATGACACACTTATCAGACAGCAGAGTGCGTGAAAAATTTGTCAAATAATAAAAATAGCCAATCAATCGTGCTCAAGCCTCATGGTTAGCCAGTACAAATGTCTGCCTCATGTGTTAGAATAACCCTTATAGCTTCATTAAATAGTGATTGGGTATTTGAGTTTAAAATAATCATCACTTTCGGACTTTAATACTTAACGTTAAAGTTCAGAACCTCAGGTCTGGTAGGGTTCATTCCCACTCTAGGAACATCTAACGTCCCTGCACAGTTGTTAGGTGGAATACAGAGCAAGGAAGTCACATATAACTGTTCCTGAGTAGTTTTTAATGGAAATACAGAGCAAGGAAGCCATGGAATAACTAGATTTTAGCTTGATTGCTTTGTAGGAACGAGAAAATTGTTTTTCTCAGCTTCACGAGCCACCCTCGGCCAACCAATTGTTGTCTGGCGCACCAAATCAATAACTGAACACACGAGTTTATAAACAGCAAGCATCTGCTTTTAATGGAAGCTGTAATAGCATTTCATCTCCAGACCTGGGCTTTGTTTTTAATTCTATTTCACCATTGATTATTTTTGCCTGAAGTTCAGGGGATATTATTTCTGCGGCCTTCAGAGCTCATTTGCATGTTCAAATTGTGGGAAATCTGATTTAAGGATCATTCCATGTAGATCTTCCCAATGGTGCTTTTCTTCGTAGTTATTTTTTATACTAATATTAATGACAATGATGGCCATTATGATCCCGTGAATAAAAATTCAATTCAAGGAAGTTATATTTTCGCTGAGATAATAAAAGCGAAGATAGTAAAATGATGGCACTATTATCGTGAGAGTGACACAATGATAAAAGAATAGTTAACGGTGCTGCCACGGGAAGGTGTTGGCAGTTCGAATCACGGCAGTGCCGCCCGGTGATTCTCCCCGTTGGGAAAAGGAAGAACTGAGCCACAATTCCCCACTCTACCCAGGTGTCGGAAATGGGTACCGGCTTGAGCGGGGGTAACCGTCATTTCGTCCTGGTGTTAGTTATGAGGCATTTGAAAAACTAATGTACAAGATGGTATGTATCAGGCTTGATTGGAATACAAAATCCTTTTTTGGATGTTATTTTGCATCCGTTGATCAGGACGACCGGTTGCAGAGCGATCTTTTAATCGGTTGCAAAATAAAGGCAATTTAGCAAAAGTTTGTGTATTCACACAGCAGATAAATCCATGTAAATTTTTCTTGTATGAGGGTGCACGTTAACACACATGTGTGCGTGTGTACGTGTGTGTGTGTGTGACTGAAGGCAAAGCGATGTGCAACATCAAAGTTAGGCTTGCTAATGACTTCCTGTCTAGGTGTGCTTGCTTGCGAGTGTGGGGAGGAGTGAGGGGAGTGGGAGAGCGGAAGGGATGAGGGAAGTGGTGGGAGGAGTGATGGGAGTGGGGGGAGCGGCGGGGATGGAGAAGTGGATGAGAGGCGAAAGTGGAGGGAGTGATTAAGACAAAACCTTGAAACATTGAAGAGTAATTCAATGAAATTAAAAAGAAAGGGAGAAGAAATCTCTGAGACCAAGGAAATAAATTCATTTTGGATTCCACACAATTGAATAGCCAGCCGTTCGCTTAAGGTAGAGTGGCTTTGCTTACTGAATTGACTGCTATAGCATTTGCAGCGAGAAAACTGCATTTACCCTAGTTTTTACGTTCACTATGTCATTTGATGGCTGCGTTGCATAATGCGGCCGGGGCAGCGCACCATTATTTGCATTAGAAGCCTTACAATAAAATCTTGAGCTCCAAATGAAGCACTTGTTTTCACGCCGTACTTGTGCCACAAACCCAATAGAAGTAACATTTGAACGTAATAATAATAGTAATAATGATGATGATAATAAGCTACATTGTACGAGATACACATTTGTACTTGAAGCACGTTTTTACAGCTTAAAAATTATCACAAAAAAAGGCACATATTGTAGCTGCTCCATGCCGCTCGATGGACGTTGCAAAAGCCAAAAACTCCCTAAGAAGCCCACGAACACACATAGGAAGAAATGAATTATTCAGGTCCCACGTAATTAATTAGAGGGTCACAAGTTTTTCTTGTTTGGCTGCTGGCCGGTCATCAGAGTTGGGAGTGATGCAAAGCTAGCTCAGGAGCTGGAGATGTAATAGGTGTAGGTGAAACTCTGAAGCCGCTCTCGCATGCTGGTCAACTGTGTCATTTGATGGAAAATTCCGCATGAAATTAAGTATTGCAGAAGCACTAAAGAAGTCCTACTTAACCCGTTGACCA
Organism: Platorchestia sp. MABIK; assembly: GCA_014220935.1. Taxonomy (NCBI): domain Eukaryota; kingdom Metazoa; phylum Arthropoda; class Malacostraca; order Amphipoda; family Talitridae; genus Platorchestia; species Platorchestia sp. MABIK. Next base: position 14,811 of record JACJUY010004548.1, on the reverse strand, counting down.
CGTTTGCGTTGTCGCTACCGCTGGTTAAATTGAGTGGTAAGAAACATAATGAATATATCAACGTTACGATCCGGATACATCTCTATGTATTTCAAAAAGAGGGGGAAAATATAATTGCTTGATAATATTTTACCTCGTTCGCTGAAATTTATTCATGAAAACTTGTGAAATAAATTATGTGTTATTCATTTATTCCGGTGGGTGAATGACCCATTACCTAGTGGTCCAAATGTGGCCCAATACCTAGTCAACGTGTTACAAACCTAGTCAATGTATTAAAAAACAAATACAACAGCCCCCACTGATCACTTCTGCCTGCTTGTGCATTTCGGCATCATCACTTAGGCTGAGCATCAATGATGCAAATACCGGCCGTCCGAACCTCGCTCTGCAGCGCATCAATGATGCACCCGGCGGTGTGCCAATCTAGCTAGTGAGCGATGCGGCTAGTGCGTCATGTCGGGAGTGTGTCATGTCAGGAGTGTGTCATGTCGGGAGTGTGTCATGTCAGGAGTGTGTCATGTGAAAAGTGGGCCATGTCAAGTCTGTGTAATATCATGTGTGTCATGGCGGCCATAGCGCACGTTTGAACGCAGCCGTGTAGGATGCACACGATGCGATCGAAATAGAAGAAACGTGCGCTGAAACATGTTGGAATACGAAGGCGTTAGTTGCAAAAGTATTTTTTTTAAATCATTGAGTTTCTTACATCTTACAAGAAATGCTAGATCGGTAGCCAGGACAAGCATCAGCTGAAATTTTCCACGTAAGAACACAACATAAAACACCTTGTCATATTTACCCGTGTTCAAGATGCAGAAAATCACAGTAGGTTGACATCTCACCGAAAATAAAGCCATGCTACTTTGCTCTGGACTCCCTCGACCAATGCTGAGTCAGCACCAAATCTGCAAGCGCATCAGCATGAGCAGGACACCGAGTGTTGAGACTCGAACCATCAAGTTTTAGTGTCAGTGAAGGACGCATCAACGTCGTCTGTCGGTGAAGATGTGATGTGTCAATTTAGCAATCGTTGCGAGTCGCACGCTGAAGCTGTGGGTCACAACGATGTAAAGTTCCTTTTCTTATTATTTAAAAAAAATAGTTCAGGACTTTCCTTTGTTGTCTGCGCACCACCATCGTACATTTACTGAAAAACTGTCGTCTTCAGAAACAAGAAAAATTGTACACACTATGTAAAAAATTTCAATAAATAACCTTCATGTATTAAAATTAGTTATTTTTTAAAGCAAAATCAAGACTTTGGTTAGAACATTGTTCACCAAGTCAAAAATAGATGACAGCTCCTTAACAACGCTATTCACTATTGCGTGACTCATGAAAATCAAGAATTGTGACATGTTAGTCATTCAAGCTGACATCAGCTGTGAAAAGGACCTCAGACATGATAGCCTGTGTCTGTCACGTCGGCAGCACGCCGCGACAGGTCGCTTCATGTTTAAAACATGTTGGAATAGCGCCGCTAAGCCCCGCGCTGGCTCTAAATCAGCACCTAAAGAGGGAGAAGTGGGGGTACCTGCAGGCAGGCTGAAGGAAGAAGGTATTTTTTGCAGGGTCTTAAAGTGAGTGAAGGGCCTAGTAAACATCTCTCACCAACGACAAATGGAAATAAGAGATTTGAGGAGCCTCTTTTTTTTGGGAGACAGTCAAACTTTTATTTTGTCGAGACCAGCGCCAGAAATGCTTTCCATAGCACAGCAGAAAGTTGAAAATTATTTCACCAAACTGTGGTTTTGGGAATGCTTCTTGACCACAAAGTACCAGCGAAACGTATGTTGAAAATATGGGAGAGCTTTATGAATAAATAGATACAATACGGAAATAGGTATAGGATGAAACTTAATTTTTAATTAAAAATAAACTTGCATATATTTATACAAATGAAAATGAATGTGTATATCTGTAAACATATACATATTGTATTTATCTATAAAAAATAATTCAATGAATGAATCGTCAGGTAAAAAATGAATGTGTATATTATTATATAAATAAATAAATAATACACTTCTAAAGGAATACAGGCAGAATATATCAATCCTTTGTTGAAATGTTGTTAAAATTGGCAACACAACAACTTTCACCCGATGAACTTCGTTGTATTTCGAATAAAATTTAAATCTTGAAGATTTTCCCTCCAAAAATAACCAACGCCGCATGAAGCAACACACACGTTGACTTGCATTGGGCCACACGTGCACCACTAGGTGAGTTGTTCAGTTACGTCCCGGAGCAATTATGTAATTCCACTAACTTTTTTAAAATATATTACGGCGAACGAGGAAGAACATCATCATGCAACTATATTTTTCGTGCTTCTTTGAAAGGATAGAATTGTATTCAAGCTGTAAAGTTCGTTTTACAAAACTAACCGTCGCAACCACGCAAGTGGCGTCAGCGTGTTACAGGAATACACGCGCGCGTGTGTGTGTGTGTGTGTGTGTGTGTGCACGTACTTGGTGTGTGTAGTATATCGCACAGCTGGGAGGTAATTCTGAATATTGATTTTAATAATCATTACATAGTATTCTCAATTATAGTTTTAATAGTAATTTTAAATCATTCTGAATAATAATTTTAATTATAATTATAAATTATTCTGAATTATAATTTAAACATAATCACACTAATGCGGATGCCCAATCGATTCACATAAATGCTCTTAAAAACGAAGCGCTAAGTTTTGGTTAGGAACAACGGAAATTCATGAGCGCCTGGATTTTATCTTTAATTTAGAGCGAGAAACGGAGCAGCTTGCGCTGCGCAGCCATTTGAGAGCTGACGCTAACCGTGTTTTTTGTGGTCATGCACGGCAATTAGTTTTGAACACTAATTTAGTTCTGGACTTAGTTAGTACTAGATGTTTTAAGGTGTAATTTTAACACAGGCCCAACTGCGTTTTCAGCATTTTTTTCTATTTAAGAATTCTGAATTTAAAATTATTGCGTGGAGGTGAAAAGTTTCTCCCAAACATTCTACAAAACTCCTTATCACATCTCCATGGGATTCAAAGCTTTAAAAAATTTCAACTTCTTATTTTAGCCAAACATTTACCAACAATCCATGGATACCGATAATATCCACTGTTTACTCTCACCAAAGTTACTATTTCAATTGCAGGCAAAAATTAATTTTTCAGGCAACATTAATCTGAAGCAAAACACATTTTTCAGGCACAATTAATTTCAGACAAAAGTTAATTTTTCAAGCAAAATTAACTTCAGGCAAAGATAACTTTTTCAAGCAAAAAGCAATTGTCAGGCAAATTTAACTTCAGGCAAAAGTTAATCAATAAGGCAAAACTAGTTTAAGGCACATATAAATTTTTCAATCAAAATTATTTTCAGGCCGAAAAAAATTTCAGTGAAATTTTTTTTCACGCCAAATTATTTTAAGGCAAAAATTAATTTTTGGGTGCGTGTACGATCTATTTGCCGAGTTTTCCCGGCAATGACTACGCAGTAATTTGCAAGTCATAGGCCGGGGTGCGGAAGTGTTCATCCTATCGATTGGTGCCCGGGGCAGCAAGGCCCGCACAATGGCCGCTATCAGCTCCATACATCAGCGCATGATGAACATGCTTCCACTCCATCACGGGGAGGGGGACGGTGCCCTCGCTAGAGGAAACAAGGCAGAGTCATTTCTAAGGGGGAAAATATACCTCCTCTTGTTCGGGTGGCCAATAGAACGCCTTCAAACATAAATATGACGTCACCATTGCGACATGTCGTTGGGCCAATAGCGGTGCCAGATTTTGGGGTAGCAGTGTTGCCAGATGCAATATGAGCGCTGCTATTGGTTCGTTGCCATGACGTCATCATTGCCACACGGTCGACAAAATAAAGTCTGGTTTGACCCTACCTTGTTTCTTCTAACGTTGTTCAGCAGCCTCCGAGCCTGCACCAGCTGCCAATATTCTCTCTTTTATTTGGAGGCGTATTATGGATACACGCAGGCAGACCCGATAAACTTCGATACATTATTGCTCTTATGCTTACCAGCTTATAATCATAGCGGGCAGTACATAAAATTGTTAGATTGTGGTATTCTTTGTAGTTTACTAATAAATATTCAGTAGATAAGAAGTAATGTGTATTTCATCTCTATGAAGATAAGAGAAAACATTCTAATTTTAATTCCAATTCCTTCACATAAATAGGGGTTCAATTTTGAATCTCTTTTTCTCTGGCGGAGGATGGAGTAGCAGGGTAGGCAGGCGGTGGAGGAGAAGGGTGGGCACACTGTGGAGCAGCAGGGCGGGCAGGCGGT
>JACJUY010004547.1:31064-51139 GCA_014220935.1 Platorchestia sp. MABIK | reverse complement strand
TCTACGTACATTCTCTAAAAGATGCGAACATTTATGAAATTCATTAATGAAGTTAGAGAGGCTTACAATCTTTCTGTCTGATTTATTCTTGGGGTTGATTTAGCACCTTCTTAGTTCTGAAATATTTGGCCAACTTTCAAAGCCCTTATGCCGAAAATTTCATTAGAAAATTTTTTTAATTTACTTCAAAGCTCCGTCCTCACTCGGTCGGAATTTCACATCCAGCGACTTACTTCGTCAGCGCAACGCCGGCGCTGCGATTTGGCTTCACAGCGACCACTCGTGGCCTGCTGCTGCGGTACGTGTGCGCGCAGGGCAAAGATAAATGAAAACCGGAGGGCAAAGCTAGGCTTTCATTTATCAAGCTGTAATGAGAGCGAGCTCCGACCGTGCATTATGGCTTCGCCTCATGAAAACTGGCCTCGTCGAATTTTCCCTGTCCCGCTCCGCTCTCATTTTCGCGCCGGGCCCGACACCGCCGCGCCCTCCTGGCTCCTGCCGCCCTCTGGTGCCGGTTACATTGTGTGGTCGTCTCGCTGTTTCCCGACTCGTGTAATTGTTAATTCTTCTTCTTATCCCTTGTTTACTTCTATTTTTTGCCGTGTAATCCTACGCTTTACATTTGTTCATTTTTATTAACCATGAAAAAAAACTTTCCAGATTGCATTGCGCCAGAGATGCTATTTTTGGTCATGTGTTTGTCCTATTGTTCTCTTATTTTTGTTCTTTTCTCGCTGCGATGATTAAAAGCTACGCAGGGCGTTTTTTTCCTCATTGCTTTGTTTTACGGCATCATTTGCCGTCATTAGGAAGTGCTGCTGAGCCTCTGTAATCGGAGAAATAATTTTTTATTTCACTTCTTTCGTACTCGGACGCCTCACAATGTGCGCGCGAGGTGACTGTACGTTTTTCGCTTCGCCGCATTAGAGACAATGTCTGTTTATTTTCTGAACTCTAATGAACAGAAGCTTTGGTCCTACTTCTAAGCATTTTTACATCACACAGGCATGAGCATGTTCTTATAAAGAGCCACATTGCAGTTTGTGTTGAGTTAGGCCGGTGTTTACAGAATAGAGAATACTGAGCTGTATTTATTGTGTAGTTAATGCGTGCTCTGTTTTGCTGCCACGTCCTCAGCCTGCTACTCTGCTGCGCTGCTGCTCTGTTATTCTGGTGCACTGCTACTCTGTTACTCTGCTATTCTACTGCTCTGTTACACTGCTACAGTGCTGCCAGAGCTGAGCTCTGGCGGCAGCAACAGAACTTGAGGAATTGCGGTCACCTCCTGCTAAGTTTTGACTTGAGGGTCCAACGTAGAGATTTAATTGACTTAAGGTAGAAGTCGGAAGATCAATTGATTGACTTCTTGAAATATCGGCCGATTGAAACGTTTGCATGCGTTCAGTTTTTTATTAAATTCTCACTTTTCAGCTTGTCTCAAATACCTGAGCAAATATTTTTTGTGGTGTTGCGAACGTTTCTGTGGTCTGAATGTACAACATGTGCGCTCGAGGCTGGCTGGCCTGCCTGGCTCCCTTGAAGATTGCCTCAATTCTGATGCCATCCACCACTCACAGTTGGTGGGATTATGTTGAACAACTACTTTGAAACTCTCCCACAGCAGCTTTAGTTAGCGTATATAACGTTAGTTTGAACTTTTGACTAAATTTCTGGGACTGCAGCACTACGTATTTGAGTAAACGCTAAATTGGCTGAATAAATGCTTCGTTACGTTGGGTAGGAAAAGCTTCATAACATAATTCTCTCATACATCATTTTACTTGCACTGTATGAGCTTAAAATTCCTAGTGCCATGTTCTGAAACCAGGAGGGGCCTGCAGGAGGGCCCTGCAGGAGGGGCCTGCAGGAAGGCCCTGCAGGAGAACCTGCAGAAGGGCCCTGCCCTCACCTGCAGCATTTCGCGGCTGCTGTGGACAGGAGACTTTCTTTGACCCTGCGATTGGTTTTAGGTCCCCATTCTTTTCTTATTTGTTTTAATACTATTCATTTGTTTAACTATCTTACTGTCATGTAATATATAGACAGAGCTATTCATTATTACTTCATTGTTAATAGAGCGTTGCTAATATTCATTGTCAATTGAGCGTTGTGAGGGCGCTGTTGATATCGGTTCGTATCTCACACGTCAGCAGCACGCTGCCGCGGGGCGTGATTAGGTGCGAGACAGCCTGCACACTCGAGCTTCATTTAGAGCAATTGGCTCGCCTTACCCATGAGGTATGCAAATAATGGAAACGATTAAAAATGAAACATGGAAATTTACACACAAACATGCTGTAAAGAACCTGTAAGTAAATGGTCAGTGGTACTCACTCAGTTGATGTGCACATGCTTTATTTACACTACGCGACCATTTTATTTTCTCTTGTACATTACAGCCCAATAAGCATACCCTCACATTACTCAATGCGAGGCTACCCAATAAACCTCACAAACCATACCCTCACATTACCTTACATTACGTTCCAATAACCCTTACATGCACACCGCCGGTTGGCCGCCATAAAGCGCATCCTAAAGATGAATGATATTTCTGTACGCCACTTGTAATGTCAACATCCTCCAATGAAGTCTACCCGTAAACAGTATAAGTTCACAGCCCAAAAGTTGACAGTTTGACAAGACACTTATTCCTAATTCATTTTACATGTTTCTTAAATTTTTAATGAGTATTACAAACCTTTAAGATTCCAAAAACTGATTTAGTTTCTGATGATGTATCACACAACGTTTCAAAACGACATTAAATATTTTTTGAAGTCTATGATACATTTCATAAAGTTCATGACACTCCTTAGAAAAAAAAAGGAAAATACTTCTCTTCGAAGTTACTCTAGAAGCGTAGAGTGTACTGCACGGATCCCAGTGCATCGCCTAAATGTTTTGAAATGAGCTCTGCTCATTAGTGTCGACTCCGGGTAAATTATAGCACATCGACCCAAAAATGGTGCAGCAACCTGCTCGTGAGAGTTCCCAGTCGCGGTGTTGCTCTTCTCACTGTCATCGGACGCGTCAAGAGTTCACTGCGAGTCATACACCCTACACAAGAGTCATAGACCCTACACAAAAGTCGCAAATAAAGTCCGTTTAGAATACGAACTTTGTCTTAACGCAACTGTTTGCTTGCTCGCTTTCCCGCGTCGAAGGACGGCAAAAAAAAAATTCGAAGTTAAGATTGAAAGACGCTCGATGTCGACAGTGGGCTTGAAGTTCTTATTGGCACGAGGCTATGGCCATCTTGGGAGCGGTCTTACCTTGTGTGGCGAGCGTGCAAACACTCCCGTCAATGGCGCTTGTTTTGAGAGCGTGTTCGACATGGAACTGTTAGTAGAGTTCTACTGACTCATTAGCTTCACTCAACGGACATAAGAGAGCACTTTGGCGCTGCTTAGACTTCGACTTGCCTTCATGGCGCCGCTCCCTTCAATGACTTCATTTGTTCATTGATTGCTGATGACGTTTCTTTGTCCCGTCTGTGCTTTGCACGACACCCTGGAGACGCGCGAATGGCCATTATTTTTATACTAACTTCTGAACATGACGGTACGCTCCACTCAAGCATAAACGACTTCCTTAATCTCGAAAATATTGTGGCAGAGTCTTAGATTTGGCGGAGTATCTGATGATGCTCAGCTAGCTGATCTGAGCAATACAGCTTTGTATTTTAGTTTTCGTTTTTAAAAGCACACACGCCATCTATGTGCGTTGAACATTCTGGGACAGATTGATTTTTAAATTTAATACGAAAGAACGACCAAGGTGTGGACCGATTATTGGCTTTGCAAATTTTTACAGCTTCTAGAAGACTGAAAATTTGACGATTATTTGATGCTTGAATTCTCATTTAGAGCGTAAGCGCAACACTAGAGGATTCATTAGGGACAGCGCATGTAACATTTCGTAGAGAATGAGTTTTTAAATTTAAATGTTATTTTGAAAAAGATTATAGCAGTTGTTCAGCGTATCAGCGTATTTCGAAGGTTACATTGTTTTTCGGAGCGAATAGTTGATGCTGGAGTAAAAATGAAATATTTAGAAGTGTCAACATTGCAGCGTCAGCGGGAGAATAAATGTCGAGTAACATTCTTATTTTGTAGGTGGTTCACTTTGTAGCGCAGGACACAATTTCGCAGCAGAAAGTTTATGGCCGAGAAAGAAAGAAGGCAAAATGAAGGAACTAAATTACAGCTAATACGTCCACAAACGTATTTTAGCGTCGAAAGAGAATTTTTGTACACGTGCTCTTAATTCCTTGTTCATCCACAGAGAGTAATTACTGAGCCACCACGCTTGAGCTTCCCGCCCGCTGTGGTGCTACAGCGAGCCTATGACTAGACAAATGGCCGTTCATGTTGGCATGATATTATCCTAAGCGCACTGATGATTGACTTTAAGTGCCAACAGAGGAGTTTCTTCTTAGAAAAACGGTAATTTCAACAACTGAGATGAAATAAGACCCAGGAAAACGGTAATTTCAACAACCGTTATAAAATAGGAACACAACATAAGCTAAATTATTCTCGGACGAAAGGCTACAGTGCAATTGATGCTCACTGTGAAATCATTTAGACGATAATTCGAAATTTTCATCTCTGGGGCAGATGGTGCTATGGCTAATGAGTGTATGGACGAATTGCAAGTAACGATTTATGGCAGTATCCAAACTAATGAATGCTGTTCGCTTGAAGCCATTTTGTTCGTTAGAATTAATCTCGAAAACCTCAAGGTAAAATATGAGATAAACTGTAGAAAATTTTGTGCGATAAATTGTTTTGAGCCCAACAGTTGACGAACTAATCATTTAGATTTACTTCCTATACGTAGTACGTTCAATGATTTAAAGTTATGCTTCATGAGAAACATTTCTGATTTTCTACATGTTAGACTTTCTACAAGTTCTCACTGGAATTGTTTACTTCGAAAATATTAAGCTCGTGAGGTCAAGCCTACTAACACGTTATATTTTGAGTAGACTAAAATTAAATCCACAGTGATGAGTGTGATTCTTAAATTGAAAAGTAAGGCTAAAATCGCTGTGCGTATAGTCATTTTATAAATACAAATAGTAAAGTTTAAATGAATAAAATTGAACGTTTCGAACTAAACAGTTCATCTTCAGCAAAAGAAAACGAATTCTGCGACAACACAAAACGAATATGAGTAAATTAAAACTACACTATACGAAAGACTACTACAACTTAGACAGAAAATAGTCTTTGATCTAAAAATGAAAATATCAACTGAAACAATTGAAAAAACCTAAACTAATGATCACGCATTTGGTATGAAAAGAGGAAAAGCACTTTGAGTATCATTTAGAGGGGATTTGAGCTTAAATATGTGTAGCGATTCAAGGATGCGTAAATCAATCGTGTGAGGGGCACCTGCAAGAATTTTAGATGTAAGACTATTTTCATTCTATGTTGTAGTATACTTTAGTGTAGTGTAGTTTTAATTTACTCATATTCGTTTTGTGTTGTCGCAGAATTCTTTTTCTTTTGCTGAAGATGAACTGTTTATTTCGAAACGTTCAATTTTTGTTCATTTAGACTTTACTATTTGTATTAATAAAATGACCATACGCACAGCGATTTTCGCCTTACTTTTCATTTTGAGTAGATATAAATGTTATTGTTAATTCGAAATTGCATTACTTTTTATCTCGCGAAGCTTTCCCTCGTAACAGAAATTGAGTGACGTGATTGTAAATTGAACTTCCATGAAGCCCCCAACACATCACCGCCCAGTTGCGTGAGATGAGTGGCTCCCCACACATCACCGCCCAGTTGCGTGAGATGAGTGGCTCCCCACACATCACCGCCCAGTTGCGTGAGATGAGTGGTCCCCAACACATCACCGCCCAGTTGCGTGCGTGAGTCACTCAGAACACAACCTGCACTCAAAAAGCGTAGGTTTGAGCGTGTCTCAAGGGAGCAGTACGAGAGAATGAGGTAAAGAAAAGCGTTGCACAAGATGACTGCTCCAAAACGCGACGAGTTTAAATGGATTGCCTCTCCAGACGTTAGAAGGAAATCTTCGTTGTCAATTTCATGAAGTCTGTTGTACTCCCAGCCACACTGGAGTTTTTTTATAAGTTGAATGTGACCATAGCACTCTCCATCGAAGTTCAGTTCAGTTGATTATTCAACTCGGGACTTTAGCGATGCTCCAGTGCTCTCCGATGCCTCCTATCTGGCATACGGGATGTATGAATGCATCCCAGTTCTTAAGCATGCCTCCTTCGTGCTCCGTAACATGTTACGGCAGTGGAGAACAGGGGCATAAACTTTTCAATTGCATCAGCTGTAACTGCCAGTTGTGTTATAAAATGAATGCGACATGCAACACCCTTCTTCGATGGTGAAAGAAATGCGGGTGAAACTCATGATTGTACAATTTTATTCTCAATTTTAATTCCATTTCCATTTGAGAATGTTACAACATTTTTGAAAATACTACTTATGAACTCGCAAACATTCTTAAGTTAATCCATGTCAAATTATTGCAACTGATTTAATAGAGCGTTAGCTGCCGGTCCACAGATGCCCCACACCCCTCACACCACATTGTCCCTCGTGTGTGTGTGTGTGTGCGTGTGTTGAGCAAGCTGCAGCAAGCCCTCTAATGTGTTTCATTTCTGCTGATCTTCAATGACATGCGTGCTCTTTTTTATGCGAACGCCGCACTTTATGAACTCTTTCAATAACTCGCCGACACTGCCTCGCTTCCAAGAGTTTAATTTGAGTTTACATTTTAATTTGATTTGCAGCAAATGGATTGGGATTGCAAATTAACAGCAAGAGTATGAGGTTTTCTCTTGCATGCCCTGGCTCTCGCCTGCCCATAAATGCTCTACTCTTGGTCGAACATTTGATTGTAACGTTCGTCCTTTTGATTGCAGTTTTTTGAGTTCTCAAGCTCTGGAATTTCTTACGTCCTGTTTCATTTTTACCGAATATATCAGACAAATCATTTCACTCTGTTGGGTTTCTGGAGTACAAGCGATGCTACTGTGAGTTTGTCTAGCTCCTCTGGCGTGCAGTGTGGCTGAGTGAAGGCAGCAGCACCAGGCCTGTTCTCAGGCTACTATCACTCGTACAATTGGGACTAGAAACGCACATCTGATGCTCGCACCTGCCGCAGTAGAGGGCACGTCTCTTGCTGCAGTAGACGGTCGTCAGGGCCTGAGTTTCGGCGTGTGTTCCCCAAATGGAGGGATGTTGCGCCAGAGCTACAAAGGAAATATCTTGGTACAAAAGTGAGCCAAATTTCTTCGGCAGAGCAACAGCTGGTGCCTCGCTGCCTCACTTGCATTACTGGCCTCAGCCTTGGCGTTTGCTCACCAAAATCACGAGATTTTTCCCAGCGACGTAGAAATTTCTGCGTACGATCTCGAATGGGAATGTCTCTTGGCTCTCTATGGGGCATTTCTCGTCAGGATTTGCTTTTGAATTTTTATTCGAGAACTTTGAAGGTGGGAGAATACTGTGTAAATATTTTTGTTTACTTGTTTTTGTCTTATTTAAAGAAGTGTGTTTCTAATTCCATGGTTAATCAGATGATTTGGTAAAAGTTAACTTTTTCTTCAGCACTTACTTTTTGTTTAAACCTTATCAGCGTTTCTTTAATTATTTATTTTTTCCTTACAGATTTTGTATCAAAAAACATGGCAAATCTTCATTTGTTTTTGAATCCTCAAAATGGCGGAGCCTTAGCTACCTTTCCATCCGTTTTAGTATTTTCCAATAAAGCCTCGTATCGGTACATGTTTCTGGCATACATTTTATTCGGACAATGAGCAGAGAGTGCAGCATGTGTAAAAAACGAATACATTATACGAGCTAGAACGAAACAATTAAATCTAGTAAACTCTTGGTCAGGTAAAACTGTTAGCTTCTATAGGTTCTCCGTTAGGAATCAACGTGGATTCTCATTTAATTTTTGTCTCTATCTCTGTCTGGTCATTTTCGTCGCCCCATGTATAGAAATTAGCTTGCCTATTACAACATTCACAGTTCTGAGCTGCTCACTACCGTGGTATGAGCAGGGCGGCGTACGCGCCCTCGCTCGACCAAACCTCTTTCGCGAGTGCGACGGAAGGCCTCTGATGTTTGCAAAACTTCGTGCCATTCAGCCGAGCGGGCAACTCGCGCAATGTGAGAGCGCAGTTCATATTTGAGGGAATCGAGACTTTCAATTTTATGAAGATTTAACAAGTGTGCTTGCGAAGTTTAAATGAGTTTTGCTGCAAGCCGTGTACTTCCCGCGACTTGAAACGACTTAATTTCTTAGGCGTTTTTATTTTGCTGGGCTTTACTTCGAGGCAGAGCGTCGAAATGGCGGCTTTTGACCATCTTGGTTTAACGGAGCAATTTTGCGGGAGTTGTGGGCTCCTTTGGCGTCGTTGGTGGGAGCCCAGCGTGTCTCTCGCGGAGTTGTTTGTGTAGGCCGCTGAACCTAAATGCCTTTAATTTCAGTGTGAAACTTACCAGGTATTTTCAAGTCAATGTCGATAATTCTGTGTTTGCAAGACCGGAAATCGAGACGCCTGCAGTGATTCACTGAATACAAGACGACGCATCAGCTAATGAGAAAGGCGAGGCGCCATGTGAAGAAATTTCGACCGTTAGTGATTCCACGAGTGTTTTTGTCAGACTTCCGGGACCTTCAAGTGCATTCAAAATTGTGCAAAAATATTTCTGATTTGGTCCATATTCTACAGGGTTTTTCAGCTTTCCTCAGTAAATAATCGTGCTAGATGAAGTTGCCAATTTTCAACTCTTTGCTTCACTGTTTCCGATTTCTGAGACCAGTTCGCACATCTAAGTTACTTATACCTTGAGAAAAGTTTCTAAGTCTCGTAGCCAAATGTGACCAGTCAGGTGATCATTAATTGAAAAGCCACTTGGAAAAATTGACAGCAGCTGTCACTAGGTAACAAAGACTGAAGGACGCTCAACGATAATATTCAGGCTTGTATAAACGCGCGGAGGGGCCGCTTCTAATTCTGATTGGAGACCCACTCCCAGTCCACGATGTGAGTGAGGGGTGGGAACCAGGAGGTAGCGACGTGTGTGAAGACTTCAGAATGAAACTCTATAAGCGCGCACCAAGTGGAAGAGGATTTAAACACAGTAGTTAAGAGTAAAACAAAGTAGTAGAAGACATATACAACGTAGTAGAGGATATAAACAGAGTAGTAAAGGATATGAGCAAAGTAGTAGAAGATATAAACAAAGTAGTAGAAGATATAAACGAAGTAGTAGAGGATATAAACAAAGTAGAAGAAGAAATAAAATAAAGTAGTGGAGGATATAAACAAAGTTGTAAGGGATACCAGCAAAGTAGCAGAAGATATAAACAAATAGTAGAGGATATAAACAAATAGTAGAAGGTATAAACAAAATAGTAGAGGATGTATAGCAATGAGACTGCATAATTATTGTCTCAGCTGACGACTGAAGGCAACCTCATCGTGGTCAAATTAAAATGGAGGTTGATCACAAGGTTCACCATGAATGATGTGAATGCGATATGAATGCAATGTGCTGGTGAAATAAATGATATGCTTCACAAGTTTAGTAATGCTTCTTCTGTTTTGTAATTAGTTCTCGTAACTTCTTAGGAGGTAAATTAATTGTGAACGACATCAGAGATGGAGTTTACATTTCCTAAATGTTCTCAATCCACACTGCTTGCCAAGGGTCTCTTTTGTCTTCAAAGCCTACCTTGCGCCTCAAGCTACGATGCCAAGTTTCGACAAGACGGCGCTCCCTCCCACACAGCCAAGTCAACATTCTCAGGAGAGATCTCAGTTAAGTATTGAAACATTCGGAACGCGTTGTCTTCTGAGTTAGAGGAATTATGGCCTCGGTATTCTCCAAGTCAATCCAGCAGATTTTGCCATTTTATTTATTGGTCAGAGCGAACCGTGCTCTCGTCGTCCAAATTTGACATGCACTGCATTTTTCCTTGGTCGAGTCCTGCCACAACCTGTGTGCTCCTTCCCTTCGTAATATTTTAAGTTCTAATTACTTCATTACAGCGGGAGGGAATTATTTCGAATAATTATCTGACCGCTGTAATGACCATTTGTTACGCAGTGCGAACAAAGCACACGAGTTAATTTTGGCTTGAATTGCATTTTTTTTAAACCACTTTTTTAGTAAGGAAACAGTTCATTAACGTAGTAGATAAATGCATGAACTTTTATATTCTCTAAGGCAATTTTCTCTAACTCGAAATTTTAGCTAAAATGGGTGATGAATGGCTAAATGTAGCTAGGCTGCGTGACGAGTTTCACACTAAATTTTATGAAGTAGATGAAGGAAGCAAAAAATTTCCAGATTTCGCCACACTGCACCGTGTCGACGCTTGAGATCTGCTGGAGGTCGCAATGGTCGTCCTCGAATTCCTCGCACCCCAACACCGCCAAGCCGTCCAAGCAACGCTCATAAAAAACTCAGGGATCATGAGTTGACGAGAAAAAAAATCTGAGGGATAAACTTCGGGAAACAATGTCAAAAAAGACTTGAATTTGTCTCCAATCAAGATGCAAACGCGTTGCAGCGCCTCACAGACGTCTGAAAGAATGGGAGGCTGAAGCAGAAGTTCTCCTGAACAAGTTCAGGGAGGGTACGCTCCCAAATAATATCGTGTTTTCAGGTGACTAACTTCTTGTGGTCGAAGAAGAAGTTAAACTGCCTTATGACCGAGTGATGGGAACTCCTCTCGTCCACGTCTGTCTCTCAAGGAACAGTTCAGAAAAGCGCCTTTGTTACGGTGTAATGAGCGGTTTAAAATGCATTGTAATCTCTCATTTTTTAAAATAACGACAGACATAGAGAAAATTCTGGCTCCTACTCTTTAGGTAGTGAATAAGCTTTTCAAAAACAAGGCGTTCATTTTCCGTCATGGCAGCGCATTTTCCCAGGCTGAAGAGGACCCAACAGTTGATTTGGACTATTTTCAAACATTTTGGAGCAAGGAAATTAGCTCTCCTCATAGCTCGACGTCAATCCAATGAATTTTTCTGTCAGGTCCATTCGAAAGCGTCAGCGTCCTCTCTCCGCAGCGACTGGAACTCTGGAGCGCTTCCTGTGGGAAGCATGTCAGAAAATTCGTCACAATTTGCTGCGTGATGCTGCGGAGAAATTTCGTGGCAGGCTGGTGCGTGCGTTGTGGGCCAGAGGGGAGGGTATACACTCAGTAGCAGTTTCTTGTTACGTGGGTGGGGAATAGTTTCAATTAAATGGCGTAATGGCATGTTGAACTGCTTGCTGGTCTTTGTTGGTCTTCGTGCACTATTTTGACTTTTTTTGCAATTGTCAGTTTTTACATGAGAGCGCTTGAATTTCGGGCTCTTTTTTCTATTTTGCTGTTATTTACGGTTGAATAATGGTGGCAGACAGTGCATTTCTCTCAAATGTCTGCCATACTCTGCAATAAGCTTGTCTCAGAGCAGTTTGCCAGAGCCCCTGCAGTCAGACGAACTAGCGCAGTCCGCCGGAGGTTGCGAGGCTGCAACTGCGCTAGTGCAACTCGTGGCGCATGCGCAGTTCACGCCATTTTCCCCTTTTTATTTACTTTGAGCTGAGCCCCATGGCTTCCCAGAAACTCTGAAGCAGTGGTATGAAGCTCAGTGAATTTATTTGGAGGCAGCGCATCTCATTCTGCCCAATTTGCATGAATTGTATCTGAATATTTAAGGGCAACTGCAAGCTGCGAGCACCAATGTTGCGAGCACCAATGTTTAATACTTTTCGGGAGCGTCGATTTTAGGAATCGAGAAATACATCAGTCGCAATTTTCCTTTTGAATAAAAGGGTGTGAGTTTTCCGACCGCTGCAGCTTACTTTCTTCCAACGGCCTCAAAAAATATAAAAAATCAATTAATAAATGAAAAAATTACCACTTTGTATAAGTATACTGTTAAGATACAATAGATTGTATTACATGCATTGAATAGTATTGTGTTAGATCGAATTGCATGCAACTAAGTTTTTGAATGCATTTGTCATGGTAGAGAAAACTAGTCATGTATGAAGCATCCTCTCATCTTCATATTACAGTCAAAAATTACCCAGTGCAGTATGCTACTCCCATTCTTTTCCCATTCCCATTGCAATACTTGTAATACATGTTGAATACATCTCAGATGTCTAATTATCCCGCATACTCAACTCATAACGTAAGTAGATCGAACGTGACCTCTGACACGCAGCATACTGTCCCAGCCTGCGCCGTTGTTGCTCAGATGTTCTCATGTTTTCAGGCCTATGAGAGATGTGCACGTTGCTGACAACTGCAGATGTTTTGCAGGGGAATGCTTTTGATTGCCCATGCTACCACACGTGTGCGATGTGCTAATTCAATGCATCACACGAGATTCCTGTCCGACAGACAGAGTAGTGAGTGATAAATTCGCCGCAAGTGTCAAAACTAAATACAAGCGCAGCTCATCCATTAAATTCAGAGATGAGGTTAGAGTGTTGACCGATCAAACTCCGTTAGTTGTACTCGTTATATTTGCTACCTAAACCGGCGTTAGACGATGATTTAGAAAAAAATATATACTCTTGACAGCACGCAGTAAGTCATGGCTGGGCATGTGATGGCTCACTCCAGGAGCTCTGTTTGCTCGCTCAGTTTTTATTAGTGCTGGCTGCTCGAAGTCGTAGCACAAACTGCCTACAACTTCTGGAATTAATCGCCGTGCTTATATTTTTGGGGAACCTAAACTTTGCGGCAGTACATTACGCCCTGAGCGCTCTCGCCTCCTTAAATAATTTTCATCTGAACTGCTGTGAGCTCTCTTACTTAATTCCGGGTAAAATTACGGGGCAATTTCTTGGCAAGAGGTCTATTTTACGTGAGTACGTCTTTTCGTAAATGCTCAAGTTTAAAGGTGCGAGAGACTTAGGAGCTCCTCATGCAAATTGAGTGCAATAAGCTGCGGTTAGGTCTTCATATTCGGGGCTCGACCGTCTCCGGTTGCTGCTTACCTCGAGAGCTCGGCAGAGCGCGCATCAACGAGACCTGCTCTAACTTATGTCTCAAAATATTTTCTAACGAAGTTACGCAGTCGCGAGAAGTGTTCGATGCCCTCCGCAGCCCTTAAAGTTTAGTCGGCGCTTGCTAGGCGGCGCCTAACATTTCCTAACAATTTTTGCGAGCTAATGTTATTCGAGCGGGGCTCTCCCGCGCTGAAAATCTTATGCTAATTCGACGTCTGAAATATCCTGAGTGTATCTAAACGAGCGTCTAATGCACTGCAAATTTGCTGCAGTGCGAGCTCTGCTGCGGGCAGCGAGTCGAGTACCTGCTCTCGTTCTGGCTGCCTTCCGTCTTCTATTTCGTGCCTTCAAAATTTGTTGCACATCCAACTTTTTTGTCTCATTCCAGCGATTGTTGATGCCTTGTTATCGAAGGACGCATCGGGGGTCGCAGATGACACGAGTTAGATTTGGCGGAAGATTTTTTTCTGATGGCACATTTGTCGGCCAATATTTATGACTGGTGCTAATTTGTTGACCGACATTTTCCGATAGCTAAATTGATCGAAGGCATCACTGTGATGCAGAAATTCTCTTCATTGGCCCGGCGACGTCCATTGCTGGCACGCTTTTGGAGCGACATGGGCCAGTACTTGCATCGTATACAATTTCTGTCAAATTAAATATACATAAATCATAGATTTCTTAAATTTTTCAACCAATTAGATCTTGAATTTGAGTATTAAGGACCTGAATCACTATCCCCAACATCCAACTAAGCGAGGACTGGACACAGGATGAGTTAGTTCGACTCATCATCACTGCAACTCACGTCCATTTATTTCTGAGCTAAATTAATTGAAGCAAAACGCATTTCAACCCCAGGCAATAATTAATGTAATTAAATGATAATGACTGTCATTTATGCTGATGTTCTCAGCAGTGAAGCGTCCGTGCTGGCGCGCTGGCTGCCGTCAACTGAAGCTAGCATTTATTGCAGCCAGCGGGTGCTGCAATGCAGCACGGTGATCTGCTGCACCACACACGCAGCACGGTGGTGTGCTGCACCACACACGCAGCACGGTGATGTGCTGCACCACACACGCAGCACGGTGGTGTGCTACATTTTTGGGTTACATTGTTTCTTAACACAATTAGAAGTAGAAGGATATGTTCTTCAGGGCTTCATACTTACAAATCGCCACCAAAAGACGTTCACCATAATTCATCAGTTAAGTCTTCTTACCTCGTCCATTGTTCTAAATATAGTCTAGGAAACAAGAGTGAAGATTTTATGCATATAGTTGCATCTTTACAGTTGAAGATTATTTCAGGCATTCTTTCATTAACATTCACAATTTAATTTCTTTGCCAAATCAAAAGATATTTTTCCCAGGAAAGTGTGAGTACTTTGTTGTTGTTTTTAATCGTTCGCTTGATCTATAATAACTTCCTTAGCTGAACTTATCATTTTTTTGGTTTGTATAGTAAATTCTTCTAAGGCTGAACATCAAGCTTCTTGATGAAATATATGTATCACTAGTACAGAGAGGAAAGTTGGGTAGAATCATCACATCCATTGTGTTTAACGTTGGTCCCCAAAATGAAGGTGCCATTCTTTACTCCTTTTCCACGTCGTGGTAATATTGCGGCACAGTTTACATGCTATGGGCACTCGCACCAAGACGGGCGCTCTAAAAAGACCGTCGCTTGGGACTACTCGGGGTTGGTCCGTAATGAGGGTGTCCTGTACAGTGGATGGTCTTAAGATTACGATACGAGATTGTATTTCCTAGTCGCTGTGTGGCTTATCATATTTTACTGCTAATTGGGTAGCTCATTCTAAAGTTAATCCGTTCTTTGCGTGGCGTTGCCCGCGAATAAAGGGGAGACGATCTAACGCAGCTCCGCACCCTAATTCTGACGGCTTGAAGGCGGCGCTTCTGGTGCGTCCTCGGTGACCGGCCGTTAGTTAAAGAACTCAATTAAAAGTCCCGTCCCGCTCACGGGTGGCTGCAAGCGGGAGTTCGGTGTGCTAACATAAGCGCTCACTTCCCTAAAGAGTGACAGAGGCAACGACTACGCATTCATTAGATTCCCGTTTCAGTGGAGCGTACTCTATTTCAGTGAACGATGTCTTCATTTGTTTATAATACAACTATGATAGTCTTGGCTTGCTTGCATGTCGCTTTCTACGCCCTGCTTTCAGTAATGAACAAATTCAGTGCACCTTTAGCAGTGAAACACAGTGCAATTTAAAGTACCCAACTGCTCTGTTGGATATCTTCTGCTATGAATTATCATTTTACCGAGATTACTTCACAAAAATTAGATCAGTAATCTATGAGCAATCGTAGATTACTCCTTCAAAAAATCAGAAAATCTAAGTAGCGACACCGAATGGAATGTGAGTGCTCCAATATCGCCTGCAGGCGGCACACAAGCTCGTAGTTGGCAACTGTGTCAGTTATACTTAAGTAATGCGCGAACTCACCGCATTTACTGAATCTTCAGACAGTTTTAGTTTCGCGCAAATAAAACTGTTGAAAAAACTTCACAAATTAGTCGAAGCGTAAAATGGTGTTCTTCGGGCATGGAAGAGTCTGGAACTTGTGTTTGTGTAATGGGTTGAAATGAACCATACACGCACACTTTTGGAAATGACGATTGAATGCCTGCACGTAGACATGAATTGTTCATCATGCGCACTCTCCTGGTCTCTTGAAACGTAACTCTGAAATTCATCAAATAAACTTTGAACTTTTCGGTTAAATTGCTAGGTATTCATTTGGCGCGAGACGTTTGATGCGCTCTGTCGTCTATGTTTTGCTCAGCCAACGCCCTTAATCAAACAATGCAATTTGTAAGGGGTCGCGCATTCTACTTCGAAGCATTTGCTGTACAAGGTAATTGGGAGATGTGTGGTCCTTGTCGTTGTCATTGAAGCAACTCCCTATCGCCCAGCAACGGCAAGTTCTCAGCAGGTTATCATTTGTTATCACCAAACTTATGTTATATTGGTTTCAGTTCTGTCACCTACATTACTTCATTGCTCCATGACCCTTCCTTAATTTGTCTCTGCCTGCAAAGCACGCATCGGTGGTGACTTGCGGTTGTGTGTTGTGCTGGTTGTCAAGCATCGCCGTGCCTGACTTTTTGCTCCTCAGAGACGTGGAATCTGATCAATTTTCTGGCGGATTACTTGAAATAAAATTGTGATATATGAATGATGGTTAGTGACTAAAAGATGTTCATAACAGAGCTCTAGTTTCTCCATTTCTGCTTGTTTATGATTAACAGTCACCAAAAAATACATGCGGTGGTTTTAATTCAAAAGTAAATATTCTTTCCAAGAAAAATGTTCTCACTCTTGACATTACTTTTGCATATTTCTGATAAAAAATTTTGGCGTGCTGAAGCGATCAAATCTCGGTGAGATTCCTCGTTGAAGTTCACCGTCGCAGGTCGCTGATTTTGGCAGCCGCCTCCTCGGCGGTGGGATGTTGGCAGGCGGCGTCCGGAGGATTTGGGAAACACCGACGTCTCTTGTGGAGACGCGCTCGTGCTGGACAGCGTGGATGCGGTGCGCAGCCATTGTGCTGCAACCCAACCATCTTCCGTCATCTCTTGCTTCTCTTATTCTCAAAGTGCAGCAAAATTACATGCCGAACAACACGATTTAATGAGCTTCGATATCTGCTTTTCCCTTCTGTACGAGGGTGCCTTGGGAAGTTTTGTGTGCGCTAGGGGTAAGATCACGAAAAAAATCATGGAAGTTATATACAGTATAACGACAAAGTAAGACAGTTAGAAAATTATTACGATTGATGTTTTCACTTCTTAAGCTCAAGTTGTAACCGTTCATTTGTAGGGGAAGTCATCATGTGAACAAAATACATGAAATCAGAATGCTTGGAGTGACGTCATAATTTTTAATTGTAATTCAGAAAAAGTGTTAACAGTCTCTTTGGTGTTAACAGTCTGTTTGGCTTGGCTACATTGCATTTAAAACGCTCAAATTTTACCTGATGTTTTCAAAGCTATCGCTTCAATTCTGTACTGAACGCAAGGAAAGATTTACTGGAACAACTTGCGAACATTTTACTCAAAAGTTTGTTTTACGGTCGTCCGGTCGATAGCGCTCGACAGCGAGCAATCTACATCGTTTTCAGCGTGTTTTCCTTGCCAATTGATTGAAGTTACGTGAACTTTAAAAGCAAGGTTTTATCGAGTGCGTCTGCCAAACTATGACAGGCCTGTGCTTGAATGAGGACTGCAACGACAGGTTGGACTTACGACACCGGACAGATGCCAGCGCAGACAATCTATCATGCTGCGACTCTGGCAGACGATGGCCATGAAACAAACAAATTAGTTTTATCAATGTGTGTCGTCCACCTGAACTCTCATTCTTCACCTTGGTGGAGCAGCTTGGACAGCTGCGCGGAAGCACACTCGTCTCCCCCACCAGTTGGATGTGCTACAATCTAGCGGCTTGGCACTCAAGCCTTTTCTTTGCGACATGAGCGAGCTTAACACGTGGACTGCGATGGGTTACATTGAAGTTCAATATTCAACTCAAATTTAATGTCAAAAGTTAATAACAATTTTATAAATACCAAACATTAACTGAGTCCATTAAATACCATTTATTTTAAAAGATTGGTCGAGTTTTTCAAACGACTCATCGATGGGTCTTTTCACAGCAGGAAGAACTTAAGCACGACCCATCGATGGGTGCATCGCAAGCAACGTATTAGCCGCCGCTGCGACAACATCAAGCGTACGTTCACGTGAGTGAATTTCGTGGGATGTGTGATTGTAAAATAATTGCTTCATTTAGTTGTTCTTCGAGGGATTCTTGGACGTTAATGTGCATTTATATAAAGAAACCGCAGGGCGACAGTACACCACATCCAGTGGTTGGGCTCGTGATTTTGTAGAGTCAGGCCTCACTGAACCAGAGTTCCAACACAACTGCTGTTCGTCGTCTCCAGCCTGCGCGTGCTTGTGTCTGTGTGAGGCACGGTAGAAGAAACAAGGTAGGGTCAAACGAGTCTTTTTTCGTCGACCGTGCGGAAATGGTGACGTCACCGCAACGAACCAATTGCAGCGCTCACTTTGCATCTGGCAATACTGCTAGCCCCAAATCTGGCACCGCTATTGGCCTAACGGCATGTCGCAATGGTAACGTCATAAAGTTTGTTTGAAATGAAGCCGTTCCATTGGATAGCCGAACAAGAGGAGGTGTATTTTCCCCCACAGAAATGGCTGTACCTTGTTTCCTCCACCGTGGGGTGGGGGTGGCCGGCTGGAGGAGGCATGCTTGTCACGACCTCATTAAGCAGTTGAGAGCGCCGGCCTCGCAGCAGCTGCGCTCCATACACAAGCAGGCCACCCAGCTCCTGTCCTGCCAACAATTGTGGCTCCGCAACTTTGGCTCCAGGCCCGTTACTCCAGATTGGGAGATCGCTGCCATATGGCTCCATGCATATTCTTATCGAGAAAGTGGTGCCAAAGCATAGTTTTAGTTCACGCGTAACCGTGCTCCGGAGTTTTCGACGGAGTTTTCTGAATAAGCATGTTTTGCGAAACAAAACACATTTTTTGGCAGTCAGTCTAACGTCCTTGCTCCCGCGTTGCTGATGGGCGATTTTCTCGAAAGGCTTTGTTATCGCATGTCTTTCCGGTCTGATTTTTCTTCGGGCGAAATAAATGAGTCGTAGTTGTCTCAGGCGACGAGTTAGGCCTGGTAGAGACGATTTTTTTTCGATGTGTTTAAGAATTTCCCACCGACAAAATAACTTTTTAGGCTTTACTTTTTTCATTCGTTAATTATCAAAAATTCACGCTAGTCTGTATATCTCGAACAAAAAATTGAACGCTTAGATTTGTAAAAAAAACTTCATTCAAGATGTATGAAAGTTGAGTTTTACCCTCAAATATCCAAATGGGTCACATCCTCCCTTGCGTCGTGGCCAGGGAGCAACGCTGGCGGTCGGTCGGCACCTCCCGAGTGGTCCAGAAAAAAGCTTCTTTTCCCTGCCTCTATTGTACGCCACGGTTGTTATCACACGCTTCAAAATGTTGCAGCTTTCGTTGTCATGAGTCCTTTTTCATCTCCATTTGATGTTTATAAGCCTATGATGTGATGAGCGTAAAGAGCTTGACAATTTTTGTAGCAAGATATTCGCTTTATTTTAGCGTTTCGAAACTCATCTTCGCGTCTCCGTTCAGTTTTTCAAATGTTGAATTTTCATTCAGTCCCGTATTCTTTGTACATTTCTTTTCTTTAGATTTATCATTCTCAGCATATTCCATGCCACGCAACCTTCACGGGAAGTCCTTCCTTATTGTACGACATGAATCAAGTTTCGAAGATGAAGCATAAACTCTCGAAAGAGTGTTTGGGAAAAATCAAAAAAAGTTTTACACGAAGGTGGGGAGAAGAAAGAGTGTTAAAGAAGTCCTACACACCACAAAATTCAACATAAGGATAAAAATCACCAAACCAGGAATTTCAGTTGTTTCATTCACAGCAATAACGTGAGTGAGACATTACCTAAAATTTCGCACGCGGATGCAAAAAAAAAATACAGTTCGTTTTTGACCATTAATGAATCAAAACCAGCACCATTGATGTAGAAGAACACGGTAAAGAACAAAGTGTAACCAGCGAACATTATAAAGTGTGGTCAACCTGAGCCTTGCACACCTTGCACCCTAAAAAAAGAAACACACATTTACACAAGCGAATAACCACAAAAGAAACAAAATACTGCATAAGCAGTTTTGGCAAAGGCTTTTATGGCGAAGAGAAATCTGTTGATTTTGTGAACAAAGACGAAATCTTTCCAGAAATTTGAAATTATTCACTATCCTTTTAGTTAATTCTTTGGATTAAAAAACTGTTACCTACGAAAACGAAATATTTAATGCTGCAACCTGCCTGCCTTAACTATCACATTCAATGCTACAACCTGCCTGCCTAAACTATCACATTTAATGCTACAACCTGCCTGCCTAAACTATCACATTTAATGCTACAACCTGCCTGCC
>JACJUY010004547.1:20517-30977 GCA_014220935.1 Platorchestia sp. MABIK | reverse complement strand
CGCGCTTCCCTTTCCCCAGATTCTTTCCCTCGCGCTCTGTGTTCCTCCGCCAACTCCAGCGGTTTCCCTGCCTCGCGAATTTAAATTATGTATGGAAGAATACATTCATAAAAATGACATTTTTGCTTCTCGTTTGTTCGGTTGTTTGAAAGAAGAAATGTGCCTAAGTTTCCTAATTATAATACGAAAAATAAATAATTGTTCAACTGTTCGGATCAATTTTCTCGGAATTTTCTTCGTTTTTAAGTTTCTGATAAGGTTGCGATTAAAGCAAACCACTGACGTGTTCGGATATATTGTTCAACTTGTAATGTATTCAACTTCTGTCCTTTCCAGCGTAAAATTCATGGCACATTGACATGTTGTAGCAATTACGTTACAGACTACCAAGTATATCGCCATGATCTAACAAAGACATTTGGTCTGCAATTGTTAATTAAATCATGAAAATTGGACGTTCTGAGTAGGTCGCGGCCTGTTAGCCAGCCAACGCTCCCTGTGAGCGCTGCAGCGGCCTCTGATCGCTTGAGAGACCTCGGCCAGAAAATGTTCCCGATTAATTAATCCTTAATGCACTCCTGACAATGGGATCGGATACTTTGCGGAGAGTGGCATTAAGGATCCGTAATATGGCCTCTTCTGCTCCAGAGAGGAGCGCCTCCACTACCTGCTGTGGCTAGTTTCCAGCAGCGAGGTAGTTCCTGCGCTACTTTTGATCGTAGCAGTTCATGTCATCTGGTGCAGCTCTGAGTTATTTCTTAGCTGCGATCTATTCAGCATTATAGAACTGGATTAGGAACAGGTTTAAGCTTTAAATCATGGGTGCGCATTCCGGTCAGTACCCCCAAATGGGCAAAAAGTTAATGAAGTCCTCGTCATCAAGCGATGACAGTTCAGCTCATTACAGCATCATTAAAATACTTTATTAAATGTTTTTCAACAAAATGTCATTCACGAAAAGATGAAAGATTTATTTCTGTGTTTGTGCTATTGGCGCTTTCGCCAGGTGCGTGAAATCTATTGAAGCCGCTTCCTAATACAGGTTTTCAACAGATGAATATATGAATCTGTCTCAATTTAAAATATGACGTTTAGGGTTATTATTGAGTTTTTCTCTGTTATTATGTAACATACTGGAGTGGAATACCAAAAATTTAACCTTTAAATCCATTCCAATTGATTATTTCAACTGCTTTTCATTTCTTTATTCAATAATGACGATTCTTTTATGGAAATGTTTAAGAACGAGCTGAAATTTTAAATCGGCAGAAATCTTATTCAATGTCTCTAAATGGTTACAGTGTATCAGCGTAATTTTCTATGAACAAACAACAATATCTACAGTGAAGTATCAAGGAACATTTTTGTGCTGGAATTGGACAGAAGAAACCTACAACAGAAGCAATTAGTGCACGCCACCGACGGACGACAATGTGACAGCTCGTGTGATGGAAAAACGTTTTCAGGTTCTATTGGTGCTACCGATGCCTGTTCTTTGTCTAGAATTATCTCGTTTATTATCACAAAGAGAACTAACTTTGAAGCACTCCGCTTAAATAATATTTTTGTGAATATTACACAGACAAACTAAACGATCTCACATGACATGACCACTACGAGAGACATTCTAACTCTCTTTCGCAGCTCATCCTTGCATTCACATAGAGAAAATACTTCCTTCACAACACGCCAGAGAGAGAGAGAGAGCTGCAAGCAATTTGGGATTGTTGTGCAAATTGTCGGATGGATGAGCGCTTGAGTAGAGCCACTCGTTGCTGCCTCGGCAGCTCTTGTCCACGGCGTTGTAGCCGTTCTAATCCGTCTCTTGACTGAGGCCATCAAAGCGGCATTAGCGGGAGTAACTGGACGCTCTCATGGCCGGCATAGCGGCCCTCCAATACGTGGCCGCAGCAATATTCGGCTGATGTCACTTGTCCCAAGTTGACCTGCTGTCTATTCAATAAGGGACGCCCCCAGCTATTGGGAGGGTTACGTTCTCTACTTTATTTGTTCCCATTGTTAGTGGAAAGTACAAGTGGTGTATCGTAGGCATTGTTGTGTAATTGTGTTACGCTAATTTCCCTTTTTTCAAGACTCTCATTTTCTTCCTTGAATTTTGAGATTTCATGCACTTTACGTTCATATTTCATTCTCATGCTGCTGACTCGAAGTATTAGAGTATAAAGGCTTTCTTTTTCTTGCACTGAGCACATGGAGAACGGAGGAGGAATGCTGCTCGCCGCGATGAATCGAGCTGATCAATTCGCTAAGATCCAATCTCGCCGGGTTCTCGACTGATTGGCCTTCCTCGGAAATGCAATTTAGACTTTGACTGTATTTTATGAGCTGTAATTTCCTCGAAAGAGTGCTAATCAATGCCTTAGAACATGTGCTCCTGAAGCAGACTCTCATTCCTGCCGAAAAATATGCGAGGCTTCCAACCACATCACCATGCTTATTTTCATGCTATATTTCAGTGAGCTAAACGAGGATACAAAACATGGAACAGTTTACACAAATGATCGGTTGTTTGACTTCTCCATTTGTGTTTCTATTCAGAATAAAATAAATTCTAGTCGCGTAAGCGACTTCAAATCTCAACAATTTCTTGGTTTTCTTTCATTTCCCACGGCAATTTTTCTTCCGGTGTCCTGGGATTAAAGGAGAAGCGCTTTTCATCTTTTGAGTCTCCAAAAATTCTTCGCTTTCAGATCTTTAACTTCACGGCGGCGAAATGAATTATGTGGCAAGCCGACCAGATTCGCCTGGTCCAAGTTAAGGAGCTTAACTGCTCATCGAACAGCGCCGCGGCCGCTTAGGGAGGGGCGGCCTTGGAGGTTACGAGCGTTACGTGTTCGCTCTGGTAAATTCCTCATGACAATGCCCAAAATTGGCGCTGGAACATTTTGCTTCAACGTGAATTTTTAACGTTGACGTAGCGTTTACTTTCCTTCAAGAGATGAGGTTACAATCTTTGAAGCTGTTAGAAAATGTTCAAAATGTTTCGGAAGCTTTGGTTTTGCGTTCGTCCTTTTATAGTAAATTTAGTTTTTATGCGGGGTATTGTTAGTTTAATTCTTTCTACTGGGAATGTAGAAGATGAATTCATTTTGTTCTTAGATCACACTCGACGCTCCATCTACAATCAACTGGAGCAAGTGAACTGAAAAAAGCATTAAAGGACTTGGTTAGCTCTCCTCTGAAGTAGATTGCCTATAGGTAATGGTAATAGTAATAGTAATATGAGGAGTGCGCTGAGCTGCCTGCAAACTACAGAGCGATGTTTGTGAGCCTCGCTTATGGAGGTTCATCTTGATTTCAAGGAATCTTGATTGTTTGTTCGCACAGTTTTCCGAACGTGTTAGAAAACAATTTCAAATTGCAGTCATCTGTAACTGTGTAAATGTTGAATAATGAAGTGAGATGGTCATTTTTATGTTGGATACAGACTTGCAGTGAGCATAATGCGAGCACTTGTCATTTATAACATGAACATTGGGTTGGCTTTAGTCATTCCAAAGCTAAAGATAACCTGCAGCAGACACATCGCAAATTGGATTGGAGCTCGCTCATCTCATACTCCCAATACTTGTTAGATATTCAGGTAAGATTACTCAGAATGGCATCGAGTCCAATTCTACTCGTTTAATGTAGTGTAACGAGTTTCATTCTCAGTTAAAATTGTACTGCACCGATTCCTTTAACTACAATGCGAGGATTTATTTCAACGAATGCAAACTGCGTCCATCTGCAACTTTATTGCCGCTCGGTCAGAACGAAAGGGATTTAGCGACCCAGCCGCCAGTTATTAACCGGCCACGGGCACCTCACGAACAGCAGGGCTGGAGGTGCGAACTATGATGTTTGTCTCACCGTATTTGATCATTTGATTGCACGAAATTTCTGCTCTTGTTTTTTTATTATTGATCAAAAAAGGTCGTTAAATTTCTGAGCAGTGAGCTGTATTCAATGTTTGAAAATAAGTTAGACTTTTAAAAATCTCGAGTGCAAAAAAATAAGAGTGTGCTGCTGATGCTTCAACAACGATTTAAGTTGCCTTTTCGACAGATTTGAGCAGTATGAACTACGTAGCGCAGTTCAGCGCGTCAACTTTCGCGTTAGAGCAGGTCGCGGCAGCAGCTTAAATGGTAGCCGTCGCTGTCATGCGGCTGCGCAAAACTGCGTCGCTTCACGCAGGACGATTGCGGCGCAGGCAGCTGCTGCTGCTGTGAATTGGACATACTCGCGCAGCCGGACGGTAGCACCGGCGCTGCCAGCCGCGTAAGTTGTCGGCGGTTTTCCCGATTGTAGAGGCAATTTTTAATCGGGTATGGACTAGGATGATCTAAAATTGCTGCTTATACTGCAGCAGCTCGTGCTTATGTTGTTTGACAACGCTGTCATAAGTGGGACTGGAGAGATGAGACTAGACTGTTAAGGGCTTTACATAGCGGTCTTTACAGGGAGACGAGACTGTACAGTTACAGGGTTTTTTATACAGGTCTTTACGGTGAGACAAGACGAGTATGTTGCATGGCTTAGTGGTCTTTATAAGGAAACGAGGCTAATTACATTTGCTACTTGAGTAGAGTAGAACTGCAGGTAGATGCTAAGCCTGGCTCTCTAGTAGGCGTATTCACGATTCTAAATTTAATTACTGCGAGGAGCGACATCACCTCTCTGGCAAGATGAGACAAGTCGCTGTGTGGCGTTTCTGGATTTTTGCAGTGAGGTGAGACTGGTACATTGTCCGTGTCTGCGGTAGTCGGTGTCGAGATAAGCCTGGCCGCGCCGGAGGTAATCAAGATTAGGCAACGCTGTTGCAGGGATTGAACTTACGAGCACCGTCTAATCCTACGTTCTGTTTATGCATGGCGGTCTTCAGCAGTTTATGAACCTTTATTGATATTGCTAATGCGGTATGGCTAAAAGTGATTCATTGAGGCTGGATTTCAGGTCTCGATCTCGCATGGCACCTCACGCGTTCACGTCGCCCAACTCGAGCGACTGCGACTCGCGCGCTCGATCTGTGCGACTGATGACAGTTCTGAATTACTCTGCGGAATTCACTGTGGGGTTGATGGAAGAGTGTGTCAAGCCATGATGGCTACAGTAATTCACTGTTAGATCTGGTCAAAACTCTATAATTATTTCTATAGTGTGATAATGTGTTGAGAGCTCAACAATAATTACCCGAATTCCTGAAATCTTTGTCTCGTTCCCTAACTTCTAGTCATTTATGCCTGCAGTCATTTTATCTGATTAACTTCAAACTTGATGCAGCCCTGTTTTGGTTTAGCATTATTTTGCAAGTCAAAGTAATACAATTATTATGACTGCTGCTACTTTCCCATCGCCTCTGTTTCAGTTGCGCAGTTGCTGGCTATGAAATGCCCTCAATGGTGATCCAAATGTAGGCGTTTAAGAAAGAAATGAGCCCCAGTCCCTCAGTGGAGTTGCAAAACGCTGTCTTTCACTGAGCATTTATCACGGTGGGCTGATGTTACTTTACTCAAGTAAGGCTGTTTTGTAATAACTCTGGATTAGTTCAATCCTTTTGATTCCATACTCGACTAACTGATTCATTAGCTTAAAAAGTATTTTTAGCACTGTAATATATTTATTTATGTCTTTATTTTAATGAATAAGAGTATAAAAAATACTATCATCGTACGTATAATTTTAAACATTGCACTAAGGCACTAATTTTCTGGCTGATATTTTAGTCTAGATCTAACTCAAGTGGGACAGATATTTCCCTGTAGTCACATATGTCACATACATTTCTCATTATTTTTGGTGATGAAACTGAAAACTTTGAATATGAATTCTAACAAAAAATGTAATACTATAATGTATCTGAGGGAATTTAGTAATATTTTGAGCTGCAGAAATACCAGTTTGCCTTTTCCAACGATTAATGATTTAGTTGCATTCTTCTTAGTACGAGAAAAATGATGGAAGTTATTTCAACGCACACGCCGAACGCAGCTGAAAGTACTGTTTACTTTCAAAGTTGAAGATGCTTTTATCTCATTTCGTTATTTCACAGAGTAATCAATGAATGCCATACATTCAGATATTTCTCACATATTGAGTAAGCACTTTTTTCTCTTCATGAGACCATAGAAATAATGGAAGCTAATTCACCAAAAAAGAAGGAGAGGATCCACAGACGCAGTTGCTCAGAGCCGTCAGTGCCTCCACTGTGCAGCCATGGGCATGCGCTGTATGAGTTCTCGTTCAACTGAACAGATATGTTCGGCGTTTGGTTTAGTGTGGAGCAGAGTGCAACAGGAGCGGATGTAGCTCAAAAGATGGTGAAATTTACAGACACTTGAGTTGAGGGAAAAAATTTTAATTTCCTGGCAAGTTACATCTAAAAAAAGGTTCCAATATTTCGTCCGTAGTTTTTGGTTACGTTCCACAGTTGCAATTTGTTTTTAAACTGATTTCTGATTGAAAAATTGTACGTAAATGGAAAATTATCTCACATTTCTTACCTGGGCTAAGGGTACTGTTCTGCTTGAAATATCAAAATGGCATGTAGAAATGAAAGACACTTATGAAAGACACTAGAAATGAAAGAAGAGCTTCTTGTTTTTAGTGTTTTCAAGGCCGACTAGTACTTACGATGATCTTACTAGTATGGGAACGCAGCATTAAGCTAACCCCTATACTATAATACTTCTTTTGATCGTGATGCACTGCGGTGTTCAATATTTGAGAGGGAAACGTTTCATTGCTTTGCAGATTCGCTCGATCAGTGTCAGGTTTCTTTGAGTTTTTTATTCTTTTGTCCTCGCAGTTCGCATTCTCGTGTTCCTGGCGCTGCTCTCCTCATTGGTGCTGGCAGCGCATCCCTGCCTGCGTCGCCCCTTGCATCCCTCCCATGATCCTGCCTTTAGTGTAGTTACATCACTCTAGTGGTGTAGTTGGTTACATTACTCTACACTACACTCTAGCGTAGTGTAGTTACATCCCTCCACTGATTCTGCCTGTAGTGTAGTTACCTGACTCTAGTGCTACTGCCTGTAGTACAGTTACATCACTCTAGTGATGTAGTTAGTTACATCACTCTGTTGGCGTAGTTACATCATTCTAGTGCCACTGTTTGCACAGCAGCAGCTGCAGCACAGCGATACGGCACACAATTTGCAGCCATCGCAGTGTCGGCCGCCTGCTTCACGACGCCGTATCCAATTCAAAGAAATGCTGCCACGGCCCCAACTCACCTTCCAAATTGCGCTGCTGTTATGAAGTCTCTACAGCTTCCTCGAGTGGTTAAAAAGGAAGTATTGGAGTGTTCTCCGCTTCATGCAGAAGTAAATAGTGCCTGGGAACTGTTACGACTTCAAAAGAGCCTTCACGAATAAATTGAGCATCCCGTCGAGCGATCGCCCAGTTTAAATTGTTTTGAAAGTCTGCCTACAGAGGCCTGATGCTACGAAGTTTAATTTCGTCTTCTAGAATTTATACCTTCTCTTTTTTGTTTCAAAATTTAGGCGGGGAAATTTTTTTTGAAAGGCGAGAAGATGTTTTGTCGGATTTTCTGCCCTCGTAAATGCAGACTTAAAAATTTTTATATTTTTCTTCCGAACTCCCATGAGTGAAGGATCGTTATAATTACTTTTATGATATTCTCGAAAGTGAACACCACGTTTCAGAAAAAATGACTTCAGAGTGAACAAATTTAAATAATAACAGGCCTCGACTAGCATTTTAAAGAGAATCCTTAAATAATTGTTTATTTGGGAATCATTTGCCTTAGTTTACGAAAGAATAAAATGACAGAGTTTACATTCACTTTTCCAACACTGGACATTCACAAAATTGACGTTACTGAGCAAGACGCGCGATGAGAAAACAGGTCTTCATGTGAGGACTCCTGCGAGGAGCACCTCTCTTTGTGCGCTCCTTTTTTATATTACGATCTCAATGAATTACACAGGGCCTCTTAATTTTATGAGTAAGTGGAACCAACATTAATGTCAGTCAACGTGATGTGGGACACTTCGCTTCATTCTGCACATAACAGCTTCGGAATGTTTGTCTGCCGGCGATTGCATCATTAGCGTTCAGTGCGGCGCAGCTCCGAAGACGTCCGTGTTCGACTTCAAAATAAGTCAATTTCCAACCAAGCCGCGGAGATATCCAGGTTCCCTGAGAATGGCTGTCAGCCGCCTAATTGTAACAACAGCTAAGCTGTAGAATATGCACAGGGTATAATTTTAGGATACATCACCATGAGGGAAGAAACCGTGCTTAATGGTTATGAATGGGAGCAGTTGTGAGGAGGAGCGAGTGGGGTGTTAAGAGGGCACGAGAGCGAGATGGTATCTGCCGCTTCATTAGCTAGCAGCGGCCAACATTGCTGGTCATCTCGAGGCCTTGAGCTGCTCTCCTCCACTCTGCCTCCTCGCAATGCCTTATTGTTACTCTCATGCTTAATGACCCTGCATGTTTGGGCATTTTTATCTCCGAAATCGAACGGAGATACCTTTGTGCGCCAAGCTTTAAATCTTGCGTAGGGTTCGCCAGTTTGAAATTTATTGCTGTGCGCAAGTCCACAGGAATAGATAATATACCTGCCCACGTAAATGAACCACACGGTGTTTCTGTAGGTCTTGCTAGCGCCAGCTGGCGAAGTAAGTGTAAGCGTTGCAGGAACTTGTTGCTGAGTAATGTTTTCTCAGTTTCTCCGTATTTCTCGCGTGAAGTTCAATTTTTATTGTTACTGTTGCAGATGAGTTTTGAAAACGCTTTCATTACATGTGTATGTGATGGAACAACCACAAGGAAAAAACAGAGCTCAGCAACCTAACGCAGTCAGTTGCATTCCGCTTTTGTTATCTTTCGTGTCCTCGCTCCTTTGTTTGCTTATTGACTTGTTTCAACCATAAACGATTAATGTCAAGCTTCATAATTTTCAGTTAAAATGATAGGCAACAAAATTTTCGAATGGTGTTTAACATCTTTCGTTTTATTGATTAAATTAATCTTGGTTGTGCGGAAACAAAATTAAATGTTTAAGACAGCTACAAACCTTGAGGTATTCACAATATGTAAACAGACTTTTCGTAAAGCAATCAAATCAAATTATTAGAAGAATCAGGCATTTATTTGATTAAGTTATACTTTGACTCCATTTTGAAGAGAGGGCTCCGAGCTCTAACCTGTGGAAGAGCTTGGATTATTTGATAGAATCGAAATTGAAAATTAGTTCAGTAATAAAAGAATTTGAAGTCTATAACTACTAGACTATAATAACCTTGAGGACAAGAACTACTTAACTAGCGTCTGTCGTTCGTTGGAATGAGAAAGAGAGTCGCGACGGTCCAGAAATTGAGCATCACTTCCCATTGACCCATTTGAAATCATTTTGAAAGTTTGTCCACAGAGGCCTGATGCAACGAAGTTTAATTTCATCACCTAGAATTTATACCTTCTATTTTTATATTTCACAATTTAAGCGGGAAAGTTTTGTAGTCCAATAATTTCAATACTTCCGTCCAGTGACATCTGCGACTCTGGCGTGAGGTGCGCGGTGGGTGCCACCCACCCACTGCGGTGGGTGGGTGGCACCCACCCACTGCGGTGGGCAGCGCGCCCAATGCGAGCTCTGAATGAGTGAAGTTCGCATGCCGGTCACTAAATTTTCTTTGATGCGAGAGAAGGGCTTAGCAGTGGGTTTATTCACGAAAATAAGACAGAGAAAAATGGATGGATGAATATCGAAACCATTTAACAACTCGCTGTTTTGTTCTCCAGAATAATTTCGAACAACAGGTAATTCGCTTTGGACAAAAAAAGTTTCACGAACCCTATTAAAAGGCAATTGAAGTAATACCATGAAAATGTAAAAAATGTTCTAACGATCACTCTATATTACAATTGCGTTCGTTTTAATATTAGGAATAGTTTTCCATCTATTGAAGTATAGAGGAGGAAGTGAACTGTAAGTGCACTGAGTGGGAGAATTTCTGTTTCCATCTCCGACTCACTTTTTTGGTTTCCAGTAAACCTCCAGAGGAGCTGCCTACTCTGACTAAAGTGCCCAGCTAATGCGGGATAGAACCCAGATCCTCATTTCTAGCGCCGTGGAGAAGAACAAACGCTGCTACAAATGCTCAGTTGTCAAACCCAAGGTATTTGAGAAATATGTGTCTTAATCCCCATTGATATTATTTAAATTTTCATTATTGCGTTTGGCAGATCTTCGAATATCAGACTGGTACGTCAATTCACTAAATCGACATTAAACGGTACCTTTTAAGTAGATATGATCGTGTAGCACTAATTCTGGGTGCAAACGTGGATGGCTTTCATGGTAACTTTGCTCATCATTGACTCTGACGATATTTAGGTCGGGAACAACTTGCCCGTCCTCTGGTCCCCAAAGTTGAGATGCGGGAGAGCGCCTCTTGTGAGCGCTCCGTGGCTCATTAAAAGTTCGCTTC